>JANHFX010006348.1:0-33200 GCA_027560015.1 Chloroceryle amazona
ACTGTAAAATTCTAACCATTAGCAGCTTCTCACAAATCCTATCCCACCATGCCTATTTTGTGCCACAGCAAATGGAGGGGCAGTACGGCACTGGCGTGGCAGGCAAGCCGGCGATAAATTTTCCTATTTCTGTGCAAAGTCGTCACAGCCTGCTAAACGTTCAGCTGCCGGCTCGTTCATCAGCCATTCACATGGTCCGACGGTGGCTGCAAGATTCAGATTGAATGATGCCGCTTAATGCCTCCTTCCAACCCCGCTGGAGCACTGGAGCTTTCATATTGGCCACTCGTCCCCTTCCAGATCAGCCTCACTCCTTTAAAGATTTCCTGCCCTTTAACATCCTTATTTTCATATTACTACACCGTGAACTATAAGTTGATGGATAATTTACATCCTTTCAGGCTGGTCTGGATCAAGGCAGCGTGGCTGATGCAAAAGTCATTCTAAAATCTGGACCTCGTATACCATCTTTACTCCAAACACACCTTATTAGGAATGAAAATTAATGGCATTATCCTGATTCAGGGTTTCAGTAATGGAGCAAAGGTGTCAGATTCTGCTTATCCAACCTGCTAAGGCAGTGTATTAAAAACATAATTAACATACAAGTGAAAGCCCTGGCACATACCCTGCTGGCGCAGCAGAACCCTGCTTCTAGCCAGTGGGACGTGTGCCCTGGAGTGAGCCGTGAAACCACAGCCAGTCGGAGTCCCAAAGCCCAGGCAGGAAACGGCAGGATGGAAGAGGCAAAGGTTACTGGTATTAGGGGTCAGAAGCAGCATTCAAAGTACAAATTATAGGCACCCTATGTATAAATGATCTAGACTGGAAAAGGACAGACAAAAAGAATAATTTGACAGTTTAACATACCTAGAAGAAAAGCTGTTACACCAGATTAGATGGAAAAGACACTGCTCACTGAGATCACTTAGATCAAAGTTGGAATAAAATTCAGTGCTGGATTTTCAGAATTTTTCAAACAAAATCACTCAGCTGCTCAGCAATACACACTGAAAATGATTTTGCAAGCAGAGTAGGGAACTGAAGGCAAGAGGCAGCTAAGTGTTTGAACATGGGAGAAGATCTTGGAGGCAATGAAACAGAAGCTGTTTCCATTTGCTATTTATATGTCCTCTGGCTTGCATCTGCAGAACACATGAATCAGTGCTTTAATACACAGTCTTCAGAATGTTCTCTCTCATGCAACTTCTGGTACATTTTACACAGCTCCAGAGTCAGATCTCGTGATCTGGGGGATGGGCTGCTTTCATCCAGATGCTTTCACTATTTTACTGCACTATGGGCGAAGCAACTTTGAAATCTTCTCAAGGAGGTAGTTACATTGGTAACATGAAGGGAAAAAAGGAGGGGGGAAAAAAGGGAATAAAAACACACCCTTTTCCTTTCCCTCTCTGAAGGTCCACACAGTTTCAAATGAAAAAGAATTCACGCCAAGCCACCTCCCAAAGATGCTTTTCTCACTGTTTAAAACGAAAGAGGCAAAATATTCAGCCTACCAACCATTTGATGAAATGCTGCTTATGTAACAATGCAAGGATACAGCTGAAAACAAAACATTTTATTTTAAGGTTTTGGGTTTTTTTTCAGCAATTTTCAGTGCAAGGCGGAATTGTGAATATTAACCAGATACTCAGTCACCAACTCATTTGTTTCTGCAATAAGAAGTATGACAAGCAGAGGGAAGTCTTGATGCTCAAAAAAAGCATTTAAAAGGTGAAAATCTAGAGTTATTTCTCTCTATATAAAAAAAACCACGCATATCCATTCATATCTACATGCTTCAGAGATTCCTCTCAGGTGGGAGCAAAGAATATAAGTGTAAAGAGACTATAACCAGTATTAGAGGCTAATTTGGTATAAAACGGTCAAATATTTTCCTAACAATTTAAAGTTATTCCATATCAAGGAAGAAGCTGACAGTTTGAAAAAAATAGCCTCAATGAACTCTGACATTTCTTTTAAGCCTACATTTTAAGACTACTGAGACTTGATGTTATGGATATTAGGTCAATCCTTTCATGAGTTTGAATGTTAAAAGAATCTAAATTGGTTATAGAAAAAAAAAGTCTCCAGAAAAGAACCTTCAAGATGAAGTTATTGCCTGGGACTGCAGCAGTATGGCCAAAAGAATTCCAAGGAAATTTGGGTACAATCCTTGAAGTCTCAGTGTGTTCTCACACACTGAGAACAATTCTACTGGGATTTTTCACATTCTTGTTCAAAAGCACCAGGGAATATTCCAGTTACCCCCACTCCTAGCAGCAACTTTCCAGTCTTATAAACAAATTACCAAGTGCTTCCCTTTTTCCTAGACTGAATAGGTAGAAAAAATTCTACCATTGCATGCTATCAATTTCAGAATGCATGAAGAGGAATAGCACCCCCTCTGGTAACCAAACAATAAACACTGGCTGTGTAACTGCTTGTTCATTTTGTTTGGTGGATCTTTTTGTTTGGTTGTTGTTGTTTATTTATGTTTGGGTTTTTTTTACTAGATTAATTATTTTTGTTCATAGCTGCAGTGCCTAAGAACCAGTCCCAGCAAGATGCCTAAAAACAATGATACTCCAAAAATCCCTCCAAAAAATGACCCCCCCCCAGTTGCTATTGGTTGTCTTCTTTGATATACATTTTTTTTATTCACACAGTTATTAAAAAATATTCTTAAAACTACTAACATATGCAGATACTAATTTTCTTAAAAGTTTGTATCTGATTTACTAATGTCAATTCTTTAGAAACTATCATGTAGAGGAATTTCAATAAGTGCAATTAACAATTGGTCCTAAAGAGTTTAAGAATAAAATATGCCAAGTAGAATATATAAATCATGTATATCGTTTGATGATGCATTACAACTGGACATAATTGACACAGCATATCACTGCTCTTTGTATGTGTAAAAGAGGACCTAAAAGTAATAAAACATAAAAAATGCAAAATAATTTTGAAATCAAAGGCATTCAGAGTATTGTTGCTTTTCTATCTTTGGTTTCTAATAGAAAAAAACATACTAAAATTGATTACAGCAGTCAAAATTTTCATTTTTATCCCAACAATATGTTCTGATACGAAACAGTATCTGTCATTTTTAATTCTGTCTAGTAGATGAACACACAACTGAGCCATCTTTGTGCTCCTGATGAAAGTGCTCTGCAGGGTTCACAGACCAAGCCTACAGTATATTGTTTGGGTTTTTAAATTTGGTAATGTGCACAAATATTCAGAAAGGATGGGATTAAGGCTATTCATTTTGCATACGGTCTCTAAATATTCTTTAAGTCATGTATTTCCTCTACAAAATCGGTCTGTTAGAAGAAAAAAAAATGCAGGTTAGCAAATTCTACACAATACTAATCGGAGAGGGAATGGCAATGCTGTTGATACTGCCTTGGCTCCTTCTACACTAAGCATCACTGGAGTATTTTCTAATAAAACAACAACAGCTGTTCCTAGATATATGATGCCAATAACAGTTGCCAGAAAACTTGAGATAATGTAGTCATCTGCCTTTAGTATCGCATGAAATAACAAGGAAATACATTCTGACAGGACTTAGAGAAAACACCACAATACCTGGCATTTTGCTACCTGTTACCATAAAACTTGGAGCTAATTAGTCCCTCTCAAAATGCAGGAAGGCACAGAAAAATCTATAAAGGGCAACAAAAGAATAGCATGGTGTTTCAATCTCTCAACCTCTGCATCACAACACCAAGGGAAAGACGAGACAGAAGACTCAGCTAAAGACCATGAGGTTATTGACTCACACACCAGTAGATCTTTCTGCCCATCCTGTGGAATTTCACACTAAAATATGTAACAGACACCATTCATCAAGAAACTTTCTTAATTGGGGTGTTTCCTAGAAAACAAGTATAATCCTATAACTGTATAATGCAGTGACCATGGTAAAATAGGATGCTTTCTGTACTACATAAAGCTTACATACAATAGGTGGCATTTCTGTAAGTTTAAAGCTGCTAAGGAAAGTATCCTGGTATTTCCAAAACTAATACAGGCAAAAATAATATTTTGGGTTTCTTTAATTCACAGATCAAGATTTTCACTGGATTGTTGAAAATGATTATTTAGATACTCTATTTTTAGATAATATATCAGCTAATTACAAAGATGCCTAATTTCAAGTTATGAACGTTATATTTGGTGGAATTTGATGGCTTGTAATGAGATACAGCCTTCTTCCCCACTGTAACAGGAGTTTTAATAAATTTTTGCTTAGAAGTGGGTAAATACAAACAAGCAAAACCTCCCGGGACATTCTAAAGGCAGATTTCCGTAATATCATCCTGAAGAACATGATTTCTGGGGCATAATATGCACTTTTTATCTTTACTAAGAGAAAGAAATTCAGTAGGCTAACAGCAGATCAAAAGAATACTCCAAAATGTTACAAGACGATGATGAGTTTTCTATTGAAGTGAAAATATCCTTTCCATTGAAACAATAATGCTGAAACATGCTGAAGCTATGCTCAGGGAAAACAGCTATTGTTGATACAGAATCTTGGCTGGAACTTAGGAGTCCTCCATGCCTCCCCTGCACTCTATCTTCATGTCATACTGGCTATTCTTTTTCACCAAGACTTGTCAATATGAAGATGCACTCAGATACTGTTTTGCTCCTTGCAAAAGTGCATAGGACCAAGAACATGTTTAAATAGAACAGTATGTACTCATTGTTTCATGCCCTGTCAGTGGGCACCACTGAGAAGGGTCTGGCTTCCTTTTCTTTAGCCCCTTTATCAGGCATGTGAAAACACTGGTAAGACCTTTCGAGAGCCTCCTCTTCTCTAGGCCAATCAGTGCCAGTGCTCTGCTTTGCCTGGTATGACGGATGTTCTGATCTGTCATTGATTTACATGGCTCGTCACTGGACTTGCTCCAGTACATGCACGTGTACTGGGGAACTGAGAACCAGACTCAGCACTCCAGATGACCTTCCTTGACCTGATACTCTTCCTAATGCAGTTCAAGATGCTGCTGGCCTTCTCTGCCACAAGGGGACAAATCTGCACTGTATTTGTAGTAGCTAGATTTTGTAATTATATTGAACACTAACATAGGACCAAAGCTGATTTTTGAAAATTACTGAGCTGTTTAACACAGCTCTTTGGTGCTGAATCACCTACAGTTTGTGGGACAACTGTATTTAGTACAGGGTTGTAGAGCCAATTAATGTATAATCCCGGGCCTTCTATTAACTGGATTAACCCAGTTTCCAATTAGAGCAGGAAAAAGAATAAATCTGAGTAGATTTCTGAAAAAAAGGAAGAAAACAAGGGGAATGGAAGAAACGGATAAACTTCCAAATTCTGAATGCTTAGGTTGGCAACATTTCATTCAGAAGTATCAAATGAGAAAACAAGGCTAAAGAACATACAGCACAGTCTTCAGGGTCAGTCTTAATGCACTGTAGCTGATGGGGATTCTCCCTGACTAAGGGCTACTGCGTAGGCACAGCATCCTTCCTGTTCTGCCGTGGAGGCCTGGCGTCAGTACATCCTCCTGTGGTGTGCTTAGCACAAGTAGAAAATAGATTTTACTAAAGGTTTTAAAATTCCAGTGGAGATAAATGTCTGCTATCACCCAGGTAAAGCCTTCTCTCCTCTGTCCCCTACTCCTCTAGCCAGGCAATTAGACAACTGAAGAAATGGAAACAAGTCAAGAAACAAACTGATTCTTATTATCCTTGTTTTCACTTGAAGAAACACTCCGGTTCCACCAGCCAACTACATGCTAACATTCAAGAAATGTCACAAATGCCACTTAGATTTTTTTCTTTTTTAAACAACACCTACTGGAATGCTCAGAACATGTTTTTCTTTTACCATTTATTTATTATGGCTCACTAGAATTATTTAGAATTAATAAAAATTAAGAATATCACTAGTATGATCTGTTCCATAGGCCAAATAAGCAACAAAGTAACCTCATGCTAGAAGGTGACAAACAATGAAGCAGAGACATATGTTAGTTCTGTTCCCCAAGCATAAACAGAACACAGAGTTTCCCTGAGTAATAAATTTAATTTCATTTTAATTAAAACAGAACATTTAGTTACATTTTCTCTGTTTTGTCAAAGAATTAAATAGATAAATGTCTAGCAGGGGAAAAAATGACATTTTCTTTAGTGCCCAAATTGTACACATAATCGATTACTACCCATCTGTTCACTAAAGGTGTAGGAAACACAAATCACATAAAGCCTTATCCCCATAAAAAAGCCTGCTAAGGTACTTCACTTTTGATCCTGTATCTCCCAAAATGAAAGAAGTTTTTCACAAAGGAGAATCTCTCAGTTCTCTTTTGATATAACACCAGATAATTTTTTGTTATTTTTTCACTCTTCCAATTCTTTCTACCATTAAATCCAAAACAGTGAAAAGTGGCTCCCTGGGGAAATGATTGCAACGGTAACTCCACAGAGTCTAACCAAGAAGGAACAATTAAATAAGAGTCATGTGCAAGACAAGATAAAAGACTCCACTCACTTTCTTTGGTAGTCAGCCTAACTGCTGAGGTTTGATTAATGCATAAGTTCCAGGAAGGTACTGGTTTTGAGTTAAGAAATTCAAGAAATGGTTAATCAGCCACTTCCCTTGGTAGTTTATTCCAATGGTTAATGGCTCCTGTACTTGGTAATCTTAATTCACTGTTTTACGATATCTGTTCAATCTACTGATAAAGTGTCTCATCCTTCCCATCCCTCTTCTTTCAGACATGTTAGAGACACATAGGTAAACTGGAGAAATGCAAAATAGGACAATGTGTCCAGCAGTGGAGAATGACAACCATCACTGGGAAACACTCCCTGCTATCTGTTAAACAGAGCAATTCCCTAGCAACTGAAAATGGCAAAATGTCTCCATGGTCAGCCTTGTAATGGAGCCTTACCTCAATCTCTTACCAAATTCATAGAGGAAATCATCCTAGAAAACGTTTCCAGGCTCATGGACAGCAGGTAGCTGACTTGGAATAGCAAATACAGATTTACCAAGAGCAAATCCTTCCTGACCAACAGAGCAGTGCCAGTATCTCTCACTGACTTTAGCAAGGCTTTCAACACTGCCTCCCACACTATCCTCATACCCAAAATCATGACTTACGGGTTGGATGGACCACAAGGTAGAGGAAGTTTGACTGGCCTTCAAGACTCAGAACCATATTTCTCAAGAGTCAATATTGGTGCAGATGGTATTCAGCATCTTTGTCAACAACACAAACAGTGGGACAGCGTGCAACCTGACAGATGATACCACATGGGAGGGAGTGGTTAACACACTTTAGGGATGGAATGACATTCAGAGGAACTTGAACAGGCTGGGCATGGCTGCTGAGGTTGTTTGGATGCTGGAAGATCTGATATGCATGGAGAGGCTGCATCATCTGGGTCTGATTTGTCTGAAGAAGAGAGAGAAGATGCAGCAGGGATCTAACTGCAGTCTGTCAGTAGCAGAAAGGGAGCAGTGGAAGAGACAGAGCTGGGCTCTCCTGGGAGGTTCACAGC
This sequence comes from Chloroceryle amazona, assembly GCA_027560015.1. Classification (NCBI taxonomy): domain Eukaryota; kingdom Metazoa; phylum Chordata; class Aves; order Coraciiformes; family Cerylidae; genus Chloroceryle; species Chloroceryle amazona. Next base: position 7,552 of record JANHFX010006348.1, read on the forward strand.
AACGGGACAGGACAGTTGTCACAAATGGCAATGAAGGAAACTCCCATTAGACATAAGGAAGCAACTTTTTACAGCGAGTGAGGTTAAGCACTGGGACAGGTTGCTCAGAGACATACTACAGAATGATTTTCAAAAGATCTGAAGATTTTCAAAACTCAACTGGCCAAGGTCCTAAGCAATCCAATTTAATTTTGAAGTAAGACATGCCTTGAGGGGGGCTTTCAATCTAAATATTTCTTTGAACATGCAAAACTAAGCTCCATGTCTTAACAACAGTCCAACCTTTTCTTCTTCCCTTCCTATATTGAAAATAATAAAAATATTCTCCAAGTTAAGCACCTGAAATACTTCTCTGGAGAGTCACACAATGAACCAGTCAGTGTCTTATTTCCTGTGTGGTAAGAAATTCTATTCTCAGTTGGCTGTACTGGAGGAAATAAAATCAAATTCTTGGCTCTATAGGATAAGCAATAAGAAAAGGAAAGAAATAGCAGAAAGTCACATTTATTACTAAAAGGGCCAGACATAGCTAGATGCATGTGGAGAACATGTACTTTTCTACAAGAAAAGTACTGGTTTTACAATATTCATCTTTGATGTAGCCAAAAAATGTGATCTAAACCTATAACAATACTTAAAATTATGATTGATAAGAATTATGATTGATAAGGAAGAATTATTACTGATAAGGTAGAATTAACCCATCGATTTGTAAAAAATTTTTAAAATAGAAATAGTTAACAGCAAGCTTATAAAGTGAAAAGTTTAGTTAGGATTTTTCATATAGCCATTTATCATATAGATCTATAGATTACTGATCCTTTCTCACTCTTCTAAATACTTCAATAGAAGGGGAAGTTCATTGCTGGAAATGAAAACTTGGTGTATATTATGCATATATTTACACATCTAACATCTCACTGTTTGCATTTTAACACTTGCAGTATGTGAACTGTTTTATGTTCAGATGGTTCAAGTTAATACTAGTTAATATTAATTCCATTTAATATTCATTTCACCTTACTTGCACATTATATTGTACCACATCTAAAATTATTTTTATCAGTGGCATTTAATGGAATCAGTACATCATCATAACCTAAATGAATAGACAAAACTTGATCTCCAGCACTGTCCCATTCTGTCCCAATGCAATATCAGTATTAATAAAGAGACTTTATTAAATTCCAACATAGACATTATTAAATTTAAGGTTTTATTTCCATGGCCAAGACCTAAGTCCTTTAATATGCCTTTTAATTAATAATGTATTTTCTAATTTCCTTGCTTGTACTGTAGTGCATTTTTTCTTTAACCCTACCCATTGTACAAGGTTTATAAGTATCACTACAGTTGGAAGATAGACCACTCTTTAACTAATGCTGCAGTTATTAACATGCTTCTGTCACTTTTATGGAAATACAAGTCCAAAGATCCTGTTATAGAGTATATATTTTCAAAAATACTTAGGGGACAATTCATAATTTTCTGTCTAGAAACAGCAGAAAAAAATCTCTAAAATCCTCATGCTGCTAAGGAGAAGGAAGCAGATCCAGAAGCAAAAGCACTGCTCGAGAGCAGCTGCCTTCCAAGGCTGTCCAAACTCTTTCCCAGGCCTAGAGGGAGAAGGCAGAGGATGTGCCAGGTGCAGCACCCAGCTTCACTGGGATGGTCCTGAGGGACACTTCAAGCCCGAGTGCAGCAAGGTACCCAGGAATCAGACACTGCACGCTTTACACCAGCTACCACAGTCTAACCCAGGAGTAGATACAGAGGTGAATGAAGCTTGAAGACCTATAATTCATGTCAGGAGCTTATACTTGTAACACAGTCATCAGATACACAGATTTTTTATTTTTTTTTTCCCTGATCACACCTCTACCCTCTGTGGGTAGATGTGCTCCAAAATTTGTTTGTTACCATGCACAAAAACTCTTAAGAAACACTTTCTGGATTAAACTTACTCAGTGAACCCAGCAGCACAACAGGACAGGGAAACAGCAGCCTCAGGCCACCTCCGAAGTGAGCAAGCACTGGGGGCAGCTCTGGGGGCACAAATAACAGAAGGCAAAGCCTTCTGGCTTTCAGACCTGCAAAGGTCAGCTTCAGAACTGAAAGATACCGCGGCTTTAAAATGCTAATAGTACTGATAAGCATTCATGTAAATGGATGAATTTCAAAGTACTGCAAAAGTCTACAGTAAACTTAAAAAGCCTTGGTAGAGCTTTGAGAAGAGTTAGGAGAGGGAATCTGAATATTTTTTTGCTAAAAAAATGTCTCATTTCTTTCACTACTGTTTTTTTTCCATTACACAGTATTAGTGATACATAATGCAATAAATTTCTAGATAAAAATAAACACTAATACCTGATACAGAGATCTATTTTATTACTAGTTACCATCATTTAAGCATTTATGCCATCTTAAATGCCACTAAAGCATAGTAGTGACTGCATAGTAACCACATGTAGACAGAAAAATCTCAAAAAATTAAAAAAATGTTTTCCTTCTTCAAAAAAACCTCACAGTAATACTTGAAAAACATGTTTTGCTCTTAATTATACTTAAGACAAATGTTAGTTGTATTCTGTAGTGGAAAGAAAGCCTATCATCTGTATATTGCAATTGGTTCTGGATTTGAATTTGCAATCTCCTCATCTATCTTCCCATCTTTAGTGTTGCATTGTTATAATGTCTTGGATGCTACATGGTGTATCAAAATAGTATCCCATGTCTTCATTGTTGATACTATCTTTTAAGTCGTCTAAAAACTTTATAGAATAGATCAAACTATTTAACAAATGGGTGAGAAAGTATGCTTATTGATGCATACTATGCCAACATCTAGGACCATTAAATTGACGACTCATGTCAGTCTACTGTGATTAATAACTTTTTGATTGACTTGTAAAATGGATAGTATTTCATAATGTCAGGGAAATAGAAATAAATAAGCAGCAGTCATGACTGATTATTTTTAGAGACTGAAATCTCATTAATGCCTTAGAGATACCACCATTTTTTGTGCAGATTGAAGAGACATCTCATACGTTTCTTAGGTAAAACCAAAACATTTCTTCAAAGACATTTCTGGCTTACCTTAAAATAGATAAAATGTCTTTATCATGTGTTGCAGATTTCAATACATTTTTAAGCGCTAGTCTGTCTTTTCAGCTAACACATTTTCTGTGTTGAACTGATGTTTTGAGTGAAAGGCTCTAGAGACAGAACGATCAAAATGCTCTTAATTGACAATGTCTAAGAAAAAAAAAACCATACCTGAATGAATACAGAGGTTTATGCTCTTGGCTTGCGTGATAAATTGGGAAATAACTACCAATACAGAAGTTGAAAAACAGAAAAGTTTAATCAGTATCAAGGACATTATACTCAAAATCTAAGACACTCTCCCCCATGTTCCATAGCTGTCAACTGCAAGATGCATGAACATCAACATCTATCCTTTTGCTCTTTCTGATAGAGGTAGTCTGCAGATAAACTCTCTGAAATCAGTTTATTTCTTTCCTCTGATTAAGGAAGAAGGCAAAATACACTGTAAAAACGCCAATTACCGAATTCTTATTTCTACAGTAACCGTAGTTTCATTACCAACCTTTCCTTCTTTCTGTCTTTCAGCCTTGATGAAATTCTTTGGTTTCTGAGAGTAGCAGAGTATCTTTGATACATCTTGTACTCCATTGTTTAATAGCAAATATGAGCTTCAATCTCAAATTGTTTAATAGAACACATGGTCATTATTTTTATCACTTTTTAGAGGTTTTTATTTGTTTTGGCAATAAAACAGATTTCTTTACATTCCACTAATTTCACAGCCATAGTGCACCAGAAAAGACACATGCTTTTATAAGACTGACACTGTTTTTAGTGTTTAGTTTAGTTTTAGTTTCTGTGACCATAACATCAGATTACTCCCTGATTCTGCAAAGTTTCCTATACATTGCCTAATTATTCTACAGTAAGCAGCTTCCATGACTGCAGTGGGCCAAATTGTGTCTCCATGTGCCTGCAGGATCTTTAAAATGTTACTGCTGATTTGCTTGTAATACTCCACTTTTAGAATGTATATACAAATGTTATCACATACTTCAACTTTCAGAAACTCACCACTATTTCCTAATTAATTAAAATGCTGGTTTCATATTTAGTAAGAATTACTTGAGACAAAAATAATTTTTTAGTTGGAATCTAGCATTATTGTAGGAATGTATGTAGGAATTAGCATTCCTACAGTGCTGAGAGAGTAATTAATACACTCCCCAGCAGCAATCTGGAGATCACTTAGCAGTGAACACTAGAGACATAATAAAATAATCTATGTTAAATGTTTTATAAGCTCAAGATCAAGTTCTGTAAGGTATTATACTGAGAAGCCTCATAGCACATTCAGTTCTCCATTAAGTTCACTGAAGCTACAGTAAGCAAGAGTTCACCAACTCCACAAGCAAGATTTGTCATCTGCTTTGAATTGTGACAACATGATTAATTACATAAAGAACTCATTAGTGGGACTTTTTAAAAATACAGAAATAAATGGAAAGAGAATTGGGAATTAAATTCTGCTACTGTTAACAGATTTCACTACGTTTTCCACATGCCATTTGCAAATTTACTTTACAGTCAATGACCATCTAGCAGTTGGATCACTACAGAAAGATGGCAATTTGCCAGCAGATTAAAGACAGAGAAAACAACACAACTTCAGCATACAACCTACTGTGGAGATTTATTTGCTTTATGTGAAATGTTCTGCATGTTCTAGAAGTAAACAACTATCAGTCAGTGTAGCTCTGCAAGGAGATACATACAAATATATATATATATATGACTGCTGAATCAAGAAAAAGACAACTGGGGACCACACTATGCTAAAAAGAAGATACTTAGATACACTCACACAAGTATCCACTGGAAGAATTTTAAGGTAACTTGTCTGTATTGCTATCGAAGGAAGTTATGCAATATAAAATATTTAGGTTTTTTCCATCCTAAAATTTAAGCTCAAGCTACATGCTACATTTTCTGGTTTTCTTTCATGTAACCAGGGAAAATATTTTTAGAATTAACCCTCTGTAATTCCTCTGTCCTACAAATCCATCAGATTGTGACATTGTCCACAATATACAAAAAAAAAGGTGCCTGTTGGGAAAACCACAACCTCTCCATTTCTCAGGACTTTTTTTTTTTTTTTTATTCCTGCCTCATTTCTAGGGTTGAAGCATATCCTCTGATATATTTGTATTTTATTCCCTTGAAAAACTATCCCATTCAATTCCCTAGCCTTTCTTATAATGACTTCTTTTTGACGGAAATAGTAAAACCTTATTTTCAGCCATTCTGTCTGCCACTAGCACTTGCAGTGGAGTACTGTACTTCATATGCCCTTACCTTTAGAATTTCATCTATATCTGAAATTCATCTATATCTTTCAGTTTTGATGCTTTTAATAGGTGTTAAATAAAGTTAGGTTCAGAGTTTTCAGTTCTTATTTTTATTCATACTATATCCTTTTGTCTATTTTCAGTATCACTTTAAAGTGATTGGATTTTTTTTTTTATATCTATTTTTCATGTTCTCCTTTTTGCATTTTCCCTTTTGTTGTCAATATGGGAAATGTAAATTTCAAAATATTTACTGGTTTTGGCTGTGGCTATTTCTTTTGTTTGCCTTCACATTTTTAAATTCACGTAATTTCTTACAACACATTTGCACTTCGGGTACATTTTTTACTCAGTTTTTTCCTGCCTGAGTAATACTGCTACATTATCTTATTCCTTGGAGACAGAGAAAAGACCTTCTTTGCTATAAGAGCTGTCTTGGAATAAAATTCGTGTTTTGAGCTTCTTGCATATGCTCTTCCTTTTCAAATGAATGGGTAGATTAAAAAGTTAAAAGCAAATGATTCTGTCCCTTTTCCCTCTTTGTAATTCTGGCTTCAGACAATTATTGCTGAATACCAAGATTCTTTAAAGTTGCCTATACTGAAGAGGGGACGAATGTGATTGACAGTTTTATTCCTTAAACACAATGGGACTTTCTAGTGCCACAGTAGAACAGATTCACTGTTGTCTGTGCAGAGCTTTCCTGAGAACTGATCACAGAATCACAGAACATTAAGGGTTGGAAGGGACCTCAAAAAATCATCTAGTCCAACCCCGCTGCCAGAGCAGGACCACCTAGAGCAGGTCACACGGGAACACATCCAGGTGGGGTTTAAATGTCTCCAGAGAAGGAGACTGCAAAACCCCTCTGGGCAGCCTGTTCCACTGCTCTGTCACCCTCACTGTGAAAAAGTTTTTCCTTAAATTTCTTTGGAATCTCCTGTGCTCCAGTTTGCACCCATTGCCCCTTATCCTATCGTTGGACATGTCTGAGAAGAGCCTGGTTCTATCCCCTTGACACTTGCCCTTTACACATTTGTAAACATTAATGAGGTCACCTCTCAGTCTCCTCCAAGCTAAAGAGACCCAGCTCCCTCAGCCTTTCCTCATAAAGGAGGAGCTCCACTCCCTTAATCATTTTTATGTCTCTGCACTGGACTCTTTCAAGCAGTTCCCTGTCCATCTTGAATTGAGGGGCCCAGAACTGGACACAATATTCCAGATGCCATCTCACCAAAGCAGAATAAAGGGGGAGGAGAACCTCTCTCAACCTACTAACCACACCCCTTCTGATACACCCAGGCTGCCATTGGCCTTCCTGGCCACAGGGGCACATTGCTGGCTCATGGTCATCCTGCTGTCCACAAGGACCCCCAGGTGTGACCCCCTGTTCTACACTCTAGCAGGTCATTCCCCAGCTTGTACTGGTACCTGGGGTTGTTCTTCCCCAGATGCAAGACTCTACACTTGCGCTTGTTGTATTTCATTAAATTTCTCCCCACCCAACTCTCCAGCCTCTCTAGGTCTCTTTGAATGGCAGCACAGCTTTCTGGTGTGTCAGCCACTCCTCTCAGCTTTGTGTCATCAGCAAACTTGCTGACAGTGCACTCTGTTCCCTCATCCAGGTCATTGATGAATATATTGAATAGATACTGGTCCCAGTACTGACCCCTGAGGGACTCCACTAGATAGAGGCCTCCAACTAGGCCCTACCCCATTGACCATAACTCTCTGACTTATTTTCTTCAACCAGTTCCCAATCCACCTCACTACCTGATCATCCACACCACACTTTCTCAGTTTAGCTGTGAGGATGTTGTGGGAGACAGTGTCAAATTGTTTACCGAAATCCAGATAAACCACATCCACTGCACTACCATCATCTATCCACCTGGTTCCATCTTCATAGAAGGCTATCAGGCTGGTCAAACATTACTTCCCCTTGGAAAAAAACATGTTGACTGCTCCTGATGACCCTCTTATCCTTGATATGCCTGGAGACAGCACCAAGAATAAGTTGTTCCATCACCTTTCCAGGGATGGAGTTGAGGCTGACCGGCTGTAGCTACCCAGATCCTCCTTCTTGCCCTTTTTGAAGGCTGGAGTGACATTTGCTTTCCTCCAGCCCTCAGGCGCCTCTCCTGTTCTCCATGACTTACTAAAGATGATAGACCGCGGTCTAGCTATGACCTCCACCAGCTCCCTCAGCACCCACAGGTGCATCCCATGGGGGCCCATGGATTTATGTACATTTAGATTACTCAACTGATCCTTAACCCAGTCCTCATCAACTGATGGGGACCATAAAGTGAACTACTACTTTCATTACACTGCACTTCAAATGCACTTCTCATTAGAGAAGATAAACCTAAATTTGCTTGTGCATTTCTATACAAACTAGTACATCACACACACTTGCAAGGTAATGAGTGACAGAAAAAAATCCTCTTTTTGGTATAAATGCAGGCTAATACAAACATAAAAGCCTGTGAAATTGGTTTAGCTACTCGTCTTCAGAAAACATTCTCATCATTTCCCTATGAAAGGCACCGAAAAAATTTTAAAGGAAAATAATTGACTGGTGAGGCAGAAAAGATTTTTTTCTTTAACAGGAAGGGAAGAAAAAAAATTACGGTTATCTAAGAAGATAGAAACAGATTAAGTCATATGAATAAGAACCTAAAAACCCCAGACAGAAAAGCAAATGAAAAGCCATCTACAAGAACTTTCTTTATCAGGATGAGTGTTAATTCACATTTAGTTATATACAATAGGAGCTCAATGAAACAGCTAAATGATACAATGATCAATAGGATGATACAGTTGTATTCTTATAAATAGATCTTTCCCATGCTTCTAAAGCACTGAATCCCAAGACTATCTTATCAATGTATATAAATACCTAAATGGAAGATGCAAAGAGGACTGAGCAAGGCTATTTTCAATGGTATCCAGAACAGGACCAGAGACAACAGGCACAAACTGAAACACCGCAAGCTCTCTCTGAAAATCAGGAAAAATATTGCTGCTGTGAGGGTGACAAAGCACTGGCATGGGTTGCCCAGAAAGGTGGTGGAACCTCTATTCAAAAGCTGCCTGGACACGGTCTTGGGCAACTGGCTCTACGTGGCCCTGCTTGAGCTGTGGGGTTGGACCAGATGACCTCCAGAAGTCCCTGCCAACCTCAAGACTTCTGTGATTCTGAGATTCTGTTCCTTTGATCTACAATAAGTTATTTCTGTTTGTCACAAAACCAATTCACTCTAGTCAGTCTTAATATTCTATTAAATGAATTTCAGTTATAAGCACATTAAAAGCTATCCTTTTCTGGGACAGTCCCAGCAGCTGTGACGTGCTCTATGTCTGTTTCCCCTCCTTGTTCTGATACTATCTTTTTTCTTCCTCAAATATATGGGGCTAAAACTTCAGCAAGTATTCCACCAGGTACTGGTAACTGCTCCCGCTTCCTGATGCTCCTCACCTCTAGTGTTTTTCACTACATTTGCACATCACTGCTCCTATCCAGTCTTTATTCCTTTTTTTTTTTTTTTTTTTTTCCATTTCCATCATTTTCCCTGAAAAATGCCAAAATGCCACTCCCTTCTCTCTTTTTTTCTCAGGTCACTTGTACCTAATAGGAAAATCTGAAATTTAATCAAATTAGTGCACAAGTTCCCATAATCCAGGTGAAATGCCAATACAGAAGTTATTTTACAGTGGGTACGGGTCAGCATTTCTTGCACGCACTATTAAGTAATGCAAGGAGGGCACAGACAAACAAGACATTTCCTTAAAGCCTGAGTGAAGCATAAGCTTGAACCTGAACGTCAGAGGTGAAACTCTTAGTTGTTACTTCATTCTCCATATTCTCCCTTTTGCCCAACTAACCTAATATTAAGAAACTCCAACAAAGGTTTCTGAGACAGAGACGTGCTCTCAAAGTTTCACTTTTGTTTCAAGGTGCAGGTATTTCCCAGTCTGTCTTCTCAGGACTGTTACTGACCAACTGGCAGTGAACCTGTCAAGTACCTTTTCTCTTTAAATATAATCCATAACCATTTTCATACTTTCTGTATCCAATTTTATTAAAGTATTTTAAATATAGTTCTGTGGTTACTACACTATGACAGAACAAGAACAATACACAAACAATAAGCATAAACTTAAGACGTAGGATGGAAGGTTAAAAAGATACTCACAAAATCTCCAATTGCAAACATTCCCCCTCATGCGATCTGAAAGGGAATCTGAAGTGTAGCGCTGTTTCTTTAGGAAAGCTACACTTCTAACAGGTGGTTAAAATACTCAAACAAGCAAAATGCCCTAGTGGAGAAAGTGCAGAAAGGCAAAAGGAACACAGACATTTTGAGCACTAGAGACGTCAACCATATTCCATATTTTTGTGATGCTGCTGTAATGACTGTAGGTGGAAAAGCTGAAACTCCAAGGCTAAAGATAACAAATCCACAATGGGATAAGTAAACGAATTATAACTAGAGCAAACAGACAATGAAACGCACACTGAATTGCATACGCTGAGTGTGCTATGGCTGCTTTCTAGATCTGCATTGTCACAATCCAATAAGAATCATTGGAACTCCCAATCTGACCTGTGGTAAACTGCAGAGCAGCGGCCATAAGACAAAGCACACGAGACTCCCATAAAACAGAGAAGAAAAGGTGAGAGATCTGGGCTCTATCAGGAACTTGAGAAGTTCATGGCAAAGGCAATTGATTAAATATGCCTGGGTGATCCACTGGGCAATCCATAGCCCGGGCTGAAGAACACAATTATTTATCAATTACTCAAGGCTACTTCCATGTGATGAGATGATGAAATAAAATTATCTACACTTTCTAGCTGAAAATCTGCTTATTAATGTAATCCTGGCTGTATAAAAAAGATACATTAGTCGGATATATAAATAGAGGATTTTCCATGCCTCTTCAGAGTACTGGACCTGCTCTATTCCATGTCCTATATTAAGTCCAAGATAAATCAGAGAAAATCCTGGGAAAAACATGTATCCATGCTCAGTAGAAATGTCTTTCACTGGTTGTGCTTTGGAAACTAATCCTTCCCAAACCTAGCAACTAACTGCCTAGAGGCCCTAAAGATCTGACGTGATTATGGTGTTCTTTCCAAATGGGAGTTGGAAGTCTTTTGATGATATTGAGAAGTTCTATGGCTAGAACGATAAACAGCACCACTCAACCCAGGCACATGCACCACTCCATCTGAAAAGACTTTTCAGGAAAAAGAAACAAAAGCAAAACAAACCAAACACAAACAAACAAAAAAACCAACCACCAAACCAAACAAAACCAAAGAAAACAAAGAAACAAAAGTCGGGAGGGGGGGAATCCTTTTTTGAAACATACTTCATCTTTATGGTAGTAATATGTTTTCCAGTTTTCCCAAGTCTATTAATTCAGCTTCATTAATTATCCTGACAGCTGGAATGCATATGTTAGAAAAATGGCAATTTTTGACAATCTTCTGTCAAGCACACTGTTACACTTTTGTCAGCAAAGCTGAAAAAAAACGTGATTTTCTGCTATTGTGTCTATCAATACTGTACCTGTATGTAAAGATCATGCTAGAATAAATTGAACTCTTCAACTCTCATTTCAGAAGACTTACTTTTCTCATCTCGGATAATTGCTTTGCCCTCTTTTCAGAAGCACTGTACAGCTCTCTTCACATCTTTTTAGCAATAAAACCACCTGAGCTATACGCAGTATTTTAATAATGGTCTTTCCATGCATGCACAGACATCAGATCACCTTCTCTTTTCTTTTGTCTCATTCCTATACATCCAAGGGCCAATTCAGCCTTTTTTTGCTATAGCAGGGCACTGAAAATTCTTTTTGAGGCAATTTTCTGTGATGATTCATTAGCAGTTTCCTGAGAGACTATTTTCAGAAAAAGGTCTGCTATCACAAGGGATAACTGGATCATAAAAGAAATTAATTTTGCAGCATTAATTTCCCTTCTGTTGAATTGCACGACTTTTATTAGATGATAGAGGACCACTCTACAAGCTGTGTCATGCCTTCACCATAATTTACTATAGAGCAAATATATATTTCACTTGCATATTCTCCCAGTATTTGTTTGACAAAAATATGGATAGATTGTGGACAAACCTTAAGTATTTAGAACGCTAATAAAGGTTATAAAGTTGCCTTGATTCTTAGGTAGTATTTTTGTTTCTTTCCCCTCAAGTAGACCTAAAATCATCCCTTTAATAAAAGGCTTACTATTTAATTTTTGAATCTGCCTAATACAGGATGAAAACTTCATATAAAACAAGGTTGCTTGAAGCACAATATTGTTAGTAAAGCTAATATTTTAGAGAATTTGAGTATGCTGTATGAACTCATGTTTCAAAACACATTTGAAAGACATGTTATCTCCAGTTTCTCATGGGCTCCTGCTCTGAATACCTTTAATTTTAGCTGGTGTTACTTCATGTCCTCCTTCATTACAGATGAAACTTTTCAGTCGTACGAGAAAGAGGAGGCCAGTGCTTCTTTTCACATATGTTTCTGCCTAAAAGAATGACCATGGGGAATAGTCTACATCTGACTGCTCAGTCTACACAGCAATTATGGAATCAGAGCAGACTCTGGGTTTCCCTTGGTGTGTCCAGCGTCAGTGTAGTAAGGCAAAATTTAATCCTGGCCTTAAGGCAGGGAACAAGACCAGCTGTCAGTACAGAGAAATGAAATACACATTTCTAAGTGGGAGTCAGCTCCTGTTCTGTTTGAAGAAGACTTTCATAGAAATATCCTACTCCAATATATTTCTGTTCCAAGAATACACGGCACAATTTTCAAAACAAGTCACTCTATGAAGTTGAGAAGACAGTTTTATACTAATTCAAACAGGCAAGCAAAGAATACAATAAAAAGTAGAAATTGTAAAATTGAAATCTCCGTATGTGTAAGTGCAACATTTAGTAGAACTTATTTCAATCCACAATTCACTTGAGAGAGTCTTTCTTCCATGGGGTCCCAATGTTAATGCAAAAGATTTAAGTAGAGATGTAAGAAGTTGAAATTAAATTTACTCAAGAGACTGTCACCTGTGCTGGTAACAGGAAGCAAAAATACTTTAAGATGAAGAGTTCTGTGATTTTTTTGTAGTATTCAGTCTTCAGTCAATTAAATGATGTTTCAAGTTAAAATAAGCAGTAATTTTAAAACTATAATTAAGTTCCACATAATAAAGATGGAATAAATGAAGTATGAAAATATTTACTATAGTTAAAAAAGGATACTTTTGTATATACTTTTTAGTGGATGTATTTGACTGACCTATCAGGGCTTCTCTTCTCCATATTCAACTCCTACAGGCCAATTTCTGTATGCAAAATATAAAACAGCCAAATCCAAATGGTGATATATGGCAGACAGCTCAAGAACTGTGCTTGCTGGCTTACATCTTCCCAAGTATAGGCTCAGTTGTTAGAGAAAATTACACTCAAAATATGTACGTACTTGGATTTTAGCCACAGTTCTATTTCATTCCAGCACTTAAGGCACATTAGTTCCTTCCTGTAATTTATTTTCTTTATAATCTCTCATATTTTAGCTTCAGATTTCTTAAATTCTTAATTTTATGCCTCTTGCAGGAATAAATACTTCCAAGCCCATTAGCTTGTATTCAGTTTCTTCCATATGGTGAGATTTACACCATCAGTTGAGTGAATGGCGTGGGTTTCTAATATCAACTCTTCAGTGGCTTGTGAGGTTTCTTTTGGTAGAGTCAGCTTCGATTTTTATGAACTGAAATGCCTTTACCTTTCATAACTCTTCTGTGACAGATATGTATTTATTTGTTTATTTTTGGAACAGAAAACACAGCTATACCAAGTGACTTTTTCGGGCCCTTTAAATTCTTTAGTTTTTCATTGTACCAATTTAATGGCTGAATGTTTATTATTATTAATGTGAAAAAGCAATAGCGGGCAGGCTAATTACCTCTCAGCACACGTAAGGGTGGTTGTTATATATTGCTAAGTACCAGATGGTATCTGGCTTTTATGTTTGTAGACAAGTGAGAAGTTATTACCAGCCCTAGCTCTCTAGACAGCACAAGGGCTGTCTATCACTGCAGTGTCTGGCTTCATACAATGACACTAGGATTCAAACTTTCCCATTTAGGTGGAAGAGAGAAAGGATATAATGAAATCTCCATAAAGCCTACATAGTACTTTGACTAAACTGTTCTGAGCCAAGCAGAAAGGAACGTCTTTCTAGACAGTGACTTCAGGATTAAGAAAAATAAGAAAAAAAAGGAAAGAAAAAAAAAGAAAAAGATTAAGTTCTTACCAAAGTAACAGTCTTTCCAATGGTGCCATTGCCCATTTAAAAAACATGGCTGCTACTACTTTCTATTTTTTTCTGAAATGTGCCAAAGATAAATACATTATAAAATATCATAACATTGCACACATTGTAGAGGTGTCATAAAGCCAATGGGCCTCCATCATATCTCAGATGTGAATCTGTACCCTACCAACCTACTTTCCCTTCCTAACATTCCTAATGTAAGTTTATTCCTTCTCTTCCTCTGCCAAATTTCTGTACACTCTCTCTTCTGCTATCTTGGAAAAGTAGGAAGCAGATAGGAAAAAGTATAAAACATCATCTCAAAGCAAAAACTGCTGTTAATACCAGAAATAGACTTGAGTGTACTTTTTTAAATTATACTACTCTGAATTGATTCGGACTGTGTTAAAAAACTGCTAAACAATGCAGTACAGGACCTTTGGTTTTCATCACTTAGTTAAGGACATGACAGGGTTTGTCTGAAAAGGAATTTCATAGCACATTACAATTGCTATTCCCACTTTCCTCTGATGAAGCAAGATTTTTCTAATTTCTAAAGCTCAGAAGATACTCCCTTGGAAACAATCAAAAGCAATGTGCAGACAAAGTAAATATAGTTTTAGAAATAAATCCAAATGGAAGAACAACCACCTCTCACACATTCGTTTCATCAACAAACAATACATTATCTAATGCTCATATGACTTAGAGGCACCAAAACTGTAAAATATACCTACACTGTGGCTAAATATTGCACTGGTGAAGACATCAAAAAAAGCAAACAAAAGACCAAAGACTATCAAAGCACTGAAGCTCAGCTAAAAAGCACTAGTTCAAAATTAAAGTTAACAATCCAGCATATAACCCCAATGATCCAGAGGCCCAGAGGGACATAAGAAAATTTCAGATACTGGAGAAGTCATCTGGCAGGCCTTTAAGTCCCCTGATCCCAAACACAAGAGTTCCCATTGCTAACTTCCCCTTCTGCTATGTTGCCGAGGCTTAGTGAAAGTAGCTGCATTCAGCACCACAATGTATGCCTTGAAAGGAGGATCAAATTTAGATATAGTGGCTTGAGTACATAAAATTTTCTGTGCTCATGTCTGACCAGTCCAGTTGTATGTTCTGGAGTAAACCATGAGGAACAGATTTGCTTCCTACAGCTTCTTAATGTCCTAAAGATTAGGAATTTTAAGAGGTCAGCAAATAAAGGAGGTTACAAAAGCAAGAGGATGCCAATGAATTGCAGCCAAAAGTAGAGCATTATTTAAGTTGATGTTATTCTGACACAAACTCCAAAGGAGCTGAAATTCCATTCCTGACTACTATGGCCAAAACTGATTAACTACAATTAGATATTTACAAAAGTATCTCAATTTGCAGAGGTGACGAATACCCACTGACACTGTACACATCTGTCTTGGTATGAACATGACCCCTGCTTCCACGAGGTATCATCACTGCACTCCTCTATGTACCTGCATTTGAACACAACTGCTCCAGCCTATGAAGCTTTGCCTGTTCTATTTGGTATGTAGGGAACAAGAACACAGAGAAGCACAGTAAGGTGAAGCATTTGCCAAAAGGTCAAAAACAAAACCGAAGAAAAGCATTTTCTATCAATCCCTTGGCTAGCTCACTAGCTGCCAGCTGTCTGATTTTTAGCAGAGACTTCTCAGAACCTCCCAAGACTGGCAGCTGCAGAAATGCTGGCTTAGACTTTAAAGTTTTCTTTAAAGTATAGCCAGCCCCAAGCACTAACTTTCTGTTATTTAGGGTAAATGTCCTCTAAGTTTCAAGAGTGCCAGGCTCCTGCTAAAGAACAGAATTCTGCAGGCAGATGTTTTTCTCCTCCTGGAGGAAAGCCGAGGCTTTACTGTTCCTTGGGTACTATCCAGAATCAATTCAACCTTAAGCTTCTCTTACTGTCTCTGACTGATAACTTTTGATTTTTAGCTGAGTGAAGAACAAAACAACAGCAAAACAAAACACCAAAAATCAAACAAAGCATGATTGCTAGCCATGCAGGTTATTTCCTGTCATTAAATTACGAAGTGGCTTTTAATCCTTATGAATTTATTATATAAAAATACAAGGACACCTATCTAAGTTGCTATATGCACATTCAGTAAATGAACTATCAATGCACACTGATCTATGCCACTCAGTGTTGTAAAACGTTGAGCAAAAATTCTCCCCTTCACATGAGAAAAGAAGGAACCCCTACGCTTTGATGGAGTATGGTATAGCTGAGGAGACAGGCTGCATATGACAGCTGGGATTGACGTTTTAGAGAAGACCGCTGAACTGTGTTGGGAATAAATGGGCTGCTAATGTTCAGCTCAGAGGTAGAAGTTGGAGGCTATGGAATTGCTGTAACTTCTCCCTAAATTATCTTGCCTAGTAAATGTACAAAACCAAAACTTCAAACATGAGAAAATTACTTTGGGGAGAGCTGAAACTTATGCCAAATACCAGAGAAGACTACTTCATTTTTTTTAAGGTGAACAGCGAATATATTTTAAGATGCAAACTGTCTGAATCAAACTAGAAGCAACAATCTTTTCCTTCCTGTATGACCAGGTGACTGTCATTGCTAAGTGAATTAAATGCATAATTTATTATATGGTCTCTGAGCACTGATACCTGTCAGAATTTAAACAGGTTCAGTTTGCCATCATTATTTTTGAAGGTGATTACAGAGGTCAATTTTAATTTTTTTAATTTTTTTTTTTTAATTTTTTATCTTCACCACTGTCCACAGGATCATTTTACAGCCATTGTTCAGCTGCTCTTTTATAAGGCAAACCGAGTGTGTTTTATTCCCAGAACCTGAAATACAGAGTTTGCAAGTCCTACCTCAGAAGTGTTCAAGGAAAGAGTCCCCAAAGCACTTTTTGGGCATCATTCACTGATTGCCTCATTAAAGACTATATGTTGAAGACTGAGGTTCAGGATTTATCCCAAATTTTTCATCTACCCAACTCTCAAAAGCAAACAGTAGTCCTTACTCTGCCAAGACAAAAGAAGGCAACTCTAATCAAACAAGTCCTGCAAGCAACTGACACTGGCAGCAGTTAACATTCAAGTGAATGTAAAGATAATGCAACGCACTGAGTCACAAATTGTCTGACAGAAGACAAATACAGATTTATCTCTTACAGGAGACAAATACAGCTCTCACTGTTGGCAAGAAAATTAAGACAAATGACTATTACTGGTTTTAAATTCTCTGAGATTACTTTGGCCTTGCTGTTAACGTAGGCAGACCCTTGCTGATGCTTGCCTTGGTGAAAGCATATGACTTCCTAGAGAGGACTCCTTCCAGAGCCGGTGTGCTGAGATCAGCAGTCAGCAGGAGGTAAAGAAAGAAGGGAAAAACACTAATTTGATACACTCGCTGGTCTCCATTTAGGGGACACCCAGAAGGGCTGGCATTGCCTTCCCCTGCTGAATTCCCAGTCTTTCTGCTGCTGGCCTTTTGCCACCTTTTCTCTTAGAAAGTGAAAGGATGAGCTTAGATCACTGATCTGTTTTCTAATGTCTCCGAGTAGGCCATAGATTTTCAACTTTTAATAAAGATGGTGAAAATAGGCACCTGGTTTGAACTTAACTCAGTGCAAACTCTAGCTTTAAAGGATATGGACACATCCATACACCATTCTTTCTGAAGAATAAAATAATTCCATTCATATATCAAGATAAAAACTATTCCATATAAGAAAAAAAAATATGTGAAGAGGAAACTCAAATGCAAGCTTAATACTGGGTGTAAAGCTGACTGATCAGAAAGCTCGGTTTTCCTTAGCACTTTCCAAAGAAGAGGACTTAAAGGTTTAAAGAAACCCAGAGCAGAGGAAGGAGGACCAAGGGCTGAGGGAAGCTGCCTTCAGGTGCTGTTTCTTTCTTTCTTTCGGCTTATAAACAACCTTCTTCCATTGCCGGGTAACACTCCTAACTATGCTTACTGGGACAGAGTCAGCCCTGCAGACTCTGTCAAAAACTATATGGAGAGTACTGCTGCTTACAACATCTGCACACTCTTCTAATGCTCTAAAAACCCTTCTCAGGTAAACTCCTGAGTTTCCCAGATGAGGAAGTGGATCTTCAGTGCAAATGGTTCTTATGACTGAAACCATGTTAACTTGTTTTGCCATTGAGAAAAAACATATATTCTGCTCCCCTACAAAAAGCCTACCTTTAATGTTTTATTTTTCCTAATGTAAGAAGAATAAAATTTCACATTTTTTACCACACTTATCACATTCAGAAAAGCTCTACAATATTTAATGATTAAGAGGAGGTGAAAGAATTACCTTTTTTTTTTTTTTCCCCAGAAAGATACAAAGACACTGAAAATTATACTGGATTTGCAGTGTAGTTTAAGGTCAAAATGAATAACTACAATTCCTGTTTAGCTACTGACAGCCTAAGGCAGCATTAAAAATATGCCAGTCAAGCAGAATGATGGCAATATTCTTATTCCGCCCCAAATAAAATGAAACTAACTTCAGTAACCACTGTACAACTCTCCTCGCCACCGCTACCTGCACATAGACACCATGACATTATCTGGCATTTTTCTGGGAAGGAGATGATCTTTCTTCTGTGGTTGGTAGGAAAACAGCATTGTGGGATTTCTCTTTCTGTTGTTAAAAAGGGAAATACACAGGATTTTAAAAGGGCTTTTAGGAGAAAAAAAAAAAAACAAAACAGAAACCTTCACACCTGGACATGAAAGCATCTCAGTTTTATCAGTTTGTCAGTTATATAGAAAGAGCAAACCAGTATTACCAGGTTATGTTCAGTTGGCTAACTTGTAATCTTACATTTTTGCCCAAAATCTGCCCAATCCAATCTCAACAAGAGCCAAAGAGATGCTTCCTTTTCTACTTTGTGATAAGCAATTTTATGTTAGGCATACAATTCTTTACCAGTATTTTCACATTTATGCTCTAGATGAAGGCAAATGCTGTTACAGCGTTAATTAGAATCACAGCTGAAAAGGGATGGAATATCCAAAAGTACTACTGCTTTTAGAGCTGAAGGTTACTAAAATCCATGAAATTTGCATACAGATACTGTCCACTTTTAACGAAGCTTCAGATCACCCTTACTCCACATTTCTTTGTGAGAAACTGCAGCAGGAATCACATCTGCATCTCTCTTCTGCTCATTCATGTTGTTCCACTGTTCTTTCTTCTACCCCCTCTGCCTCTGTAAGTGTAGCCTAGGTTTCTAAAACACTAAGCCTATCATCGTGTTTTTCAAATAAGTTTAACAATCTTTTGACATTTAGTGGAACTATGATACTCTTCTGATAATGCTATTATAAAAATGTAAATGGTATTATTCATTATTAGTAAGAGCTGCTTCCTGAAATCAAATAACTTTGCAGGTATTTTTCAGTTTGAAAAAGTAACGCAGATTCACAACTGGCTTTATTAGCAGTCTACTTCTGAGACAGATGAGAATATCAAGGTGACAATAAACCCTGTGCACCCATTTAATCAAGCAAATTATGCTTACTGACTTTGCTCTTCACTCCAGAGCAGAACATGGCTGTCCCGATTAACTTCACTACCATGCTCTGGTATCAGTTCCATCAAATTATTTGGTAAAGTACAGAATAATTCAACTACATTTACTGATTCTTTGGTAATTCCAGATGCGGGGATAGGAATACTGACAGTCCATCTATTACTAGATGCTGGGCACATGCCTTGCCTCTGCACTTTAGATATACAGCCCTGCATTGCGCTTTTTAAAAGCCCAAACCTGGTGATGCTTCCAGTCGCTTGTGTTAAGTCACAGATCTAGTGCAGTGCTGCTGAGACTACTGAGAAAAAAGAACCACCACTGCAGTTGTCTTCGCCTACAAGTTTTTGACTTTTTCATTATTTCTTAGTAGGAAGATTTTCTTACTGCAGGCTCCCTACCCATCCACAGGATACTTTCACCCTCCACTTCCATAGTATTTCTGTGGCAACTGTAATTCTTCACTTGTAAAAGCTATCTATGTCAATTCCTCTTGGTGCAAATAAAGAGTTGGAAACAAGAAACCACCTCATAGAAGCCCCATACAAACCATGCATATCAGCAGCCCCTTCACGTTTGACAAAATGCCGGAAGAAAGATCTTTTTTTTTGCCAGATGGAACATTCTTGTACATATTAGGATGGACTAATAACGCTCCTCCCTGTAAAGTCCACCTAATTCTTCCTATTATCTACCAGTTTATTCAGAATATTGATTAACAACAGTCATTTTAGGAATATATTCCATACTGAAGACAGTGATTAAGAAGGTGGGGGGATGGACCAAACAGCATATGCTTATGGCTTAGAAGATACTTACAGAAGGCAACAAGACTGTGGTTGCAAGAAGCAACCTCTGTTCTGAAAGTTTTGAGAGTTTAACAGAGCCCTGTACCAATAACAGCCTTTAAAATACTGGTCTGTCAGCACAATCAGCCAGATATCATATCTTACAGCTCATAATGCTATTACATTGCAAAACTGTGCACTATTAACAAACTTTACACAGACAACAAAATTTAGCATTAATCATGGCAGACATTTGTAGAAAATTAAATTTAAAATCTCAAGCATTACCCTAAGAAATCTGTTCAAGAAGCCATCCAAACAATGAACAGTAATTTACCAGACAATCTGTATGATGAATAAAATAATAATTAGCCAACTCAATTGTCAAACAGCAGAAGCACCCAACAAATTAGCCATCAGCAACTGGAAGTGAAGGAATTATTAAGAAAAAGGTAGTCTCCCACAAATGATTCTCTAAACTTCATGTGGCATTACCATTAGATGTACACTGACAACCTGAAAAATCATATTAAAGAAACACAAAGAAGCTGGCGTGTTAAATGATAAAAATACAAAGAAACTGAATCTCCATTCAGTGGACCAGTTTAGCTGGTTTAATCACATTTAAATAAATTCATGAAAATTTGACCATCAGTCACTGTTTATATTAAAAGAGTCAGAATTATAAGAAACAAAAAAAAATCAGACAATTATGTATGCCAAAAACACAGTATATTTTGCAAAACATTTATTTTTAAACTGTAGAGCCGTATCTTCTACGCAATATTAATTCCATAGTGGCTTATGAAGTTATTACACAGTTTTCCTTTACATTTATCTCCCTAGTGTGTTTATTTAATTAAATAAAAGCATTTTTGATGCTTTAAAGCTGGATAGTTCAAATAAAAAAAAACATCAGTGTATACCCTTTGAGATACAGCAAGTTTCATCTATCAAGTAAAGCAGTAATACTGGCACGAATTTTAATAGAAATTGATTCAATAAACAGCAGCATTCTGAATTCTGGATGCAGAGCCACAACTGCAAAATTAAGCACTAGATGTGAAATATGCTTTTAAATTTCCACATATTAAACCTAAGGAATGCTCTTCAGAGATACTGGAATGGTGAAGCTGTGCTTTGTGAAATCTGAAATTCAGGTAGGAGTCGATCTAGTTCGATTGCTTAGAGCTCTAAGGCATCCCCACAGTCTATCCATTTTCAGCTCAGAAAACTAAATGTCTGGTCCCAGTGTAAGAAAATATTGAAATAAAATACCAAGAAGTATTTTTGTAATTGAGATAAAATATACTGATTATCAGTCTAAGCTGTCATTTAACAGCTTAAGGTAGATGCTCTAGATTTAGAAAAGTCCTTTCCTGGGAGTCCATAATCAAATATAGGATTTGTTTTTTTTATTTTTTTTTTTTTTTTCTGGCAGGGAAATTCTTAACCATTGGGCTATTTCTGCTACTGTTGGGCAGTTTCTGCTATCCAATTTTCTTTTTGTTCCTGCATAACGTCCAATCGATTATATCTGAATCATGGTGAACTAGTTTGTGCATAGAATACAGAAAAAAAAAAAAAAAAAGAAGGGTGATAGGCTTTAATTTCTTCTCAGTTGAGCTTTTAAAATCATTCCAGTGTGGTGCCAGAGGAATACTAATGTCAGCAATGAGGAAAGAAATCCAAGAATGAGTATGAGGGGAAGAGAATAATAAACCTCTCTTTTTCGGCAGCAGCCCACATTTTGCTCTCAGTTGTACTGTAGAAGGATACCGACGAATGGTCAAGTACCAAGAGATACAGAAAGTGTTAAGAAGAACTTTCTCATGTTAATTATCATGCTTTCACTACTCATTTTGCCATATTTTATCATGTACCTCTTATTTTTTAGCACTTGGATGCAGCATCTTTGTATTGGTAATGTAATTTTAGTTTTACAAATCATCACAGTATTAAGAACATAAAATTATCTCTATTATTGTTTAATTACTTTGGGCTAAGTAAATTTTAAGTGCCCTGAGTATTGAGGCACAAGTATAATCAGCTTGAAGAAGGTCTTATATTAAGGCTTTTTATACAAAGTTGGACATGTCAATCCCTATTAATTGACTGACAGAACATATAAAGAAGAAAAAATTTGTAGTAAGATGAAGCAGCTGCCTCATGAGGAGAGAACAGCCTGGAACTCTTCAGCTTGAAGGTACTCAAGGAGGGCACAACCACAATTTACCAACTCATGAATACAGTGAGTTGGACACACAGCTGCTACTCTTCCAATCCTGACAAATTAAAAATAGGTGGTGTCTGATAAGGTTGTCAGAGACAGTTTTGAACAATTAGAAGAATGTACCCTTCTACACAGAAGACATGAGATTGGTGAAATCAGAAGCTGTGGGAGGCCCTGGTAGCAGCCATATCAACAAGCTCAAAAGACAACATGTCCCACAGAACTGGCTGGTCAATCTAACAAATGTTGATGCTAGGAGGGGACTGACCCCCAGGAAGTGGCCAGTTTCACCTGCCTCCCCCCTCTCTTGACTCTGAAATACCTTCTCCTACTGTCACTGGGAGAGCAGTGGTGTGGGAGAGCACTTTGGCACTTCCAACTAATCATGACTCCATCCACAGGAGACTGGTCTGACACAGCACAGCATCCTGATTTCTCATCCTGTCCTGCAGTGCTTGCCACACCACTACTACTTTCAAACTGTTAATTTTCAGACAGTGCTTAAATGTTTTGGGATGTGAAGAAGGAGAAAAAAGAAAGATCGCTACATTTATTTTTGTCAAAAATAAAACTTTTTATACAGTTGAGAGGCCAGCGCAACTGTGATATGTCCCTATTTGCATTCATTTAAATAAATTCCTATACTTGTTCATTGATAAGACAATGCTAGAGAGGGATAAATTATGGTCTACTACTATAGCCTTGTGTTTTCTACTGCAATGCCTTACCCAGAACAGATACTCTTTTCCACTGCTGTAGGATATGACGTCACCTTCTGAAATACAAACGTAGAATATCATTACTGGTTTCAGATATACATAATTTACTCATCTTACACAGTTAATGTACATTCTTGTACAGTACTACTCATTTTTATTAGACCATGATTCACTGGAGTATATTTATAAGTTTAAAATATTGATCCATCTATTTATATTTGTGGGCTTTTTTGTGAAAAATGGGTTGCATTCGTTTTTTTTGGGACAGCATATACTCTTATATTCCAAAAGGGTGTAGTTTTAAATCACAGATGCCTATCCACTACCAAATTGAAGCTGCCTTTGAAGCAAATGATTTGGTAAAACTCCCAGTTGAATCGTATGTTGCTAATTCCTAGTTGCTAAAATTTAAATGTTTTTTACTTCTACATTTTCTCCTTAGAGAAATTCAATAAGTATACAAAGATAACAGTCAATTTCCCATTGTTATCCAAACACATTCCAAATCCCTTTTATCTACAGAGGAAAAGTGTCAAGCATTCTTCCCAGAGGAAACTTTTCCCAGTCTTCTGCAAAAACTCATAAATGTTGAAAATGTTTTTCTAAGGCACATTTATTATTGTTCTCAGTTATAATGAATTATTACCTTTTTTTGAAAATTATTTATTTTTTAAAGGTTGGTTATTTACCACAGGTAAACATAATATTAAAAGATTAAACATTACAAAAAAGGCCTCTGAAGTCTGCTCAGAAGGACTCTAATACATTTTTTTTCCTCTTAGTTTATCTACAGAATTCTCAACATTGACCACAGGAGCGATTCAATCACTACACAGTGATTGAAACAGAGATCTGCACTGCGAAAGTCATGCCAGTAAATGACATTCTATTCTTACATAAGGACAATGAAAGATGAAAGAATTACTATCCTTCTGATTAATCATGTTTTTCTTACAAGTTCTAATAGCTAAAATACTGGGAACAAGAAAACTCACCTAAGTTTCTTGAACGGAGCATTGTACATTGTCTTCACGTTTTTAATTTACAATATGTTACAGAAGTAGAAATCCCGAAACGTAATTTATATTCAATACAACTGTAGCATGCAAAATTACGTTTTCTTGCCATAATTGACTTCTTCGACAATAATGAAATCTTTAATGGAATCTCAAAACTATCAGAACACTTAGCAACATGAGTTTATCCCAGGACAGAATAACCTACAGAAGAGGATGAAATCCAGGAATGTAGTTTCTATGTTTTCTGAAGTATCTATTGAATACACCCACTGAAAGTCAGATTTTCCTTATTCCCCCTTCCCCAGTGATATTTATAGAGACTGTCGCAATATTTATAGAGAATGTCTACCTCCGAATCTACGTCCCTCAAGGACTCTGCCATAGGTTAAGAATTGCTACTGGAGCTAATCTTTGGCACTGTTTTATAGAGTACACTTCTTGCATGAGCTGCAACATGTAAATTTTTATGAAACCATAGAAACTATGACAAACAAACTGTTATAAATAGTACTCAGGAATGGAAGTCATCACCATAAATAATAGTTGAACAGATGAACCTTCTTCCTGTGTATATATTTTCTTCTCCCCTGTCACTGTGCAGTGAATTGTGGTGCTCAAAAAAAATATTTTGAGAAACCATGAAGCCCAGAGATAAAGTCTAAAAGATACAGCTGAAACAGGGCATATTCTTCTACATAAAGTTAACCCATATAGAAAATCTGCCTCCATTGCTGCATGTTCCAAGACAACAGCAACATCAATAACTGCATAGCAGAAATGGAGACATTCATAATTACCTTGCACCTCCATTAGTTGGGGGTGGGGAAGGGGGCAATATAAGGAAAAATTACTGAAAAAAAATTACTGGCAAATTCAGCAACATAGAATCGTAGAATTGTTCCATCTGGAAGAGCTCCTCAAGATCATCAAGTCCAATCTTATTCCTAGTCCTATCAAAACCACTAAACCCTGTCCTGAAGTACAACATCTACCCGGCTCTTACACACCTCCAAAGATGGTGACTCCACCACCTCCTGGGCAGGCTATTCCAATGCCTGACAACCTTTTCAGTAAAGAAATCATTCCTAATATTCATCCTGAACCTCCCCTGGTTCAACTTCAAGCCATTTCCTCTGGTTCTGTAACTTGTCACTAGGGAGAACAGACCAACTCCCACCTCGCTACAACTTCCCTTCAGGTAGTTGTCAGAGCAATAAGGTCTCCCCTCAGCCTTCTTTTCCTGAGGCTAAACAGCCCCAGATCCTTCAGCCCTTCCTCATAAGAGACATGCTCCGAACCCTTTACTAGCTTGGTAGTCGCCTCTGTACTCTCTCCAGCACCTCAATGTCCTTCCAGTAGAGAGGGACCCAAAACTGGACATAGTATTTGAGGTGCGGTCTCACCAAAGCTGAGTACAGAGGAATGATCACTTCCCTACTCCTGCTGACTACACTAGTCCTGCCACAGGCCAGGATGCTGTTGGTCTTGGCCACCTGGGCACATTGCTGGCTCATGTTCAACAGGCTGTCAATCAATCCCCCAGGTCCTTTTTTGCCTGGCGGCTTTCCCGCCACTCCTCCCCAAGCCTGTAGTGCTCCCAGGGGTGTTGTGGC
>JANHFX010006350.1:0-18801 GCA_027560015.1 Chloroceryle amazona
GCTAGGATTCCTCTTACTGTCCTTTGACGTTATTTACACATGCATACCCCTACATATTTATGCACTAATATATAATATATAAAATATAATATGTAGCTTATACTATATATCTTTGTAAGTAATATATATCAGTGATAAAAGGAAGACTAGGGAAAATGTGGTCCATCTCTGGAAGAAAACAGGAGACCTCGTTAAAGGATAGGGAGAAGAATGAGTTACTCATGGGCTTTCTTGCCTCAGTCTTCACCAGCCAGTGCTCCAGCCACACTGCCTAAGTTGCAGAAGGTAAAGGTGGAGACTGGGAGAAAGAAGAATTTCCACTATAGGAGAAGATCAAGACCATCTACAGAAGCTCAAAGTTCACAAGTCCATGGGACCTAAAGAGATGCATTGATGGGTCCTGAGAGAACTGGCAGATGAATTTGCTAAGGCACGATCTATCATGTGTGAGAAGTTGTGGCAGTCCCATGAACTTCCCCTGACTGGAAAAGGAGAAACATCACCCTGTTTTCAAAATACAAAACCTGGGGAACTATAGGCCAGTCAGTCTCACCTCTGTGCCTAGCAAGGTCATAGAGTGGATTCTCCTGGTAACTATACTAAAGGCACATGGAAAATAAGGAATTGATTGGTGACAACCAACGTAGCTTTACTGAGGATAAAAAAAATTTGGTGGCCTTCTACGATGGGATTACAGCATTGGTGGTTAAGGGAAGAGCAACTGACATCATGTACCTAGACTTGTGCAAATCATTTGACTCTGTCTGCACAACATCCTTGTCTTTAAATTGGAGAGACTTGTATCTGACCAGTGGTCCAATTGCTGGATAAATAATTGGCTGGATGGTTAGACTCCAAGTGTTGCAGTCAATGGTTTGATGTCCAACTGGAGAGCAGTGACAACTGGTGTTCCTCAAGGGTTGGTATTAGGACCAGTGTTGATGAACGCTTTTGTTGGTGACATGGACAGTGGCATTGCGTGCACCCTCAGCAAGTTTGTGGATGACACCAAACTGTGTACTGTGATAGACATGTTAGAGGGAAGACATGTCATCCAGAGGGACCTTGACAGGCTTGTGAGGTGGGGCCCATGTGATGATTATGAAGTTCAACAGGGCCAAGTGCAAGGTCCTGCACCTGGATGGGCAATCCCAAGCACAAATACAGGCTGGCTGCTGAGTGGATTGAAAGCACATCTGTGGAGAAGGTCTTGGAGATATTAATGGATGAAAAGCTAAATTTAAGCCAGCAATGTGTCCTTATGGTCCAGAAAGCTAATCACAATCTGAGCTGCATCAAAAGAAGTGTGGCCAGCAGGTCAAGCAAAGTGATTTTCCACCTCTATTTCACTCTTTATTTCACTGACATTGTTTAGCATCGAGAAGATAAGGTTTCTTAGACTATGGAATGGGCTGCCCAGGGAGTTGGTGGAGTCACCACACCTGGAGGTGTTTAAGGAAAGACTGGATGTAGCACTTAGTGACATGGTCTAGCTGATGTCATGGTGTTGGGTCATAGGCCGGACTTGATGATCTTGGAGGCCTATTCCAGCCTCAGAAATTCTGTGATTCTGTGTGATTCTGTGATTCAGTGAGATCTTACAGTGACCTTCCACTACTTAAAGCGGGACTACAGGAAAGGTTGAGAAGGACTCTTTATCAGGGATTGTAGTGGTAGGACAAGGAGTAACATTTTCAAGATGAAGTATATTTAGATTAGGTATTAGGAAAGATCCTTCCTTCTATCTACTTTCTTCCATCCTTCCACTGTGAGAGTTGTGAGACACTGGAAAAGGTTGCCCAAAGAAGTTGTGTATTCCCCACACCCTGGTTGAAATGATGACCTTTAAAGGACCCTTACAACCCAAACCATTCAATATAATATGTGTATATATAATTTTTCTAGTTCAAACTGAAGAACAATTGAGAGGCAAATATAAAAAAACTTATGCAGCTTTCTTTTCAGCCATAAGATTGATTTTAAATGAGAAAAAGGGCACTATTTGTCTTCTGACTTCTGAGTGTGTAGGGTTCACTTGGTTCACATTTTCAAACTGTTCTGTACACCTGTGACCAAAAAAATTTAATTTTCTTAAATAAAAAGAAAGCTGAGAATCTCACTTAACCACATCATTTTAAAGGCTAGGTATGGAACATATAATCCTTTCCTTCTGAGTATTTCCATAGGTTTTTATGTGATGGTCTTGTTTCTTTACACAATCTCTTATAATTTTTGACTATAGTATTGACTGTAATTGAGTTTATATCACCTTATAACCAATCCTAAATCTCATCTTCAAAACAAACTTTTTTGTTCAGCCTTCCCTCACTGATATTCTGACTGACCATTTCTAGTCTGATGTCATGCTCTTTAACTGTTAACATTCTTTCTCTTCAGGATGAATTATTCATCATTTGGACACCATCCAAAATGCATACACTTTTAAAAGACTGAAGATAGTTCATACCATTAAAGGTAACCATTTCTGGGAAACATGCTTTCCTTTTCTGACCCTGCTTCCTGCTCTCCTGCAGAAAATGCTTTCAGCTTTCAGAGTCTTTTTCCTTAATATGGTCTTCATTCTTCATGAAATTACCCAGTCATTGCTCCCCACAAGCATGTGGTCCCATGTTGGTCTGGATCATATAGAGGGTTATTGTATTACATGGTTATTTGTGACCTGTAAAATTGATACCAAGTTTATTACAGTGCAGCTGACTTGGTTTCAGATTTCAGACGTTATTAATCATAATAGAAAAGAGTGTAACAGCAGGAGCATGTCTGATGGAGGAGACTTCAGACTGAGATTTGTCCTACATGTAGGTTGAAAAAAACCTTAAAACTATCCATATTTTAAGATAAATTCTTAACTTGTGAGATGTCTAGTTGCTTACATTTGCTTTTCACACCACTAAACACATAAGGAGACTCATGTTCTTGGAAGTTTAGCTTTACTTTTATCTGGGAAATAAATAAAAAATAATGGCAAATAAAGCTCAAGATAGACAAGCAAAACTCTCAGTTCAAGACTTCCTCGTTTACACTAATTGTTGAAATAGCTTTGCAAAATGGAGATTTATGAAATACTAAAGGACAAATTCTGATTAAAGTTACCATGGAGTAAACTGGAATTATTCCCGTGACATGAACAAACCTATCTAAATGAAAACAGAATCAGAGTTTATGTGAAATCAGTTGCCTAGAGAGGGTTGATTTCCATTTCATTGAAAGTCATTAGTATAAATCTAACACTTGAGCAGGAAAAGACCCAGACACACAAAGAGACCCAGGCACAGTAACCGATGGTTATTTCCTCTTCCAACACAGTTAAAGCCATTAGAAAAACAGAAACAAAATTAAAAAGTACAAGAAATGCTTTTTCTTATAAGTAAAATATGTATTCTTATGACTTTTGGGTAAATTCATCAGGTACGAAGTGTTTAAGGAGACGTGGCTCACACAAGAGCCCTATTAATGCTATGTTGTGGAGTAATAGCTGTGCCATCACCACAATGGCACTGAGGTGCAACAGTGAAACTTCTTGCTGCATAATGACAGAGGCCAGCAATCAGTGAAAGATGCACCAGCCACTTATCTAAGTGGCTCCAGCTTCTAGTTATATTACTAGAAACTAAGATTTTGAAGAGAAACAATTTTTTATGCCTAAAAGGCATTGACTAGAAGAAATCCAGAAAAACTTCCCCAGTGGGCGGATTCCCTTAAAGCTGCTTTCTTCACTCTTGCTTTGCAATGTACAATACTCACCATATTGTTCCCAGGATCTTTGCAGAGACAAAACACATCACACTCATTACTATGCTGCTATGCTGCTATGCCGCTATGTCTTCATTTACTTAGAGCCACTATAAGGGGCTCTTGCATACTACAGAGGAGGCTAGGTGATGTGCTATGTAAAAGGTTGGTTGCTTTAAACTCATGCTTAATTTCAAACTCGGGATTTGCCTTACTGAAGGCAGGAGGCATCCTTTTACAGAGCATTTAAACAATTTGTTGAAGAGACCTGAGCTTTGCAGCCTACCTGCAAACACAAACATCAGGCAAAGTTAATGGAGCAAATCATTAAAAATTATTTGCCCAAGTCTCTTCAAGCGCTCAGACAATGTGTTGACACTACAAACACAGGAGTGAAGGAGAACAAATCACCAACATTTATACTGTGCTTCTTCACTCTGTCAGATCCTCGAGACTACAGAAGCTCATAGAAACTGCCAATTTATTTTAGGGCTGTGCAGGGTATTCAGCACTGATAGCAAACAACTTTGCATAAAGCTTAAAATTCTAGTACATACAGTAAGGCTGATTCCCCAGAGTACCTCTCAGCTTTGAACAGTGCTGCTTAAGAAAAGATGTGATTGTAAATGCAAAAGAGAATCAGAAATAAAAGCCATCTATGCTGAAAAATGGAATACCAAATAGGGAGATAAATAATATGCTGCTGCAAAGTAACTCTTGCCACACAAATCCTATAATCACTGTGAGAAAAAGGGATTATGCAAATATATTTAGTGATTAGCAAAATTATATATTCAAAATTATTTAATTTCATTATCCACTGAAAGTTACACAAATAAATACCTACTGTACCTATATTTTTCCCATCTGCCTCTTTGTCATTTTTGAGAATTATCTACAATCTAGACAATGTATGACCCAAGTGATGGGCTAGATTTTGTTTAACAAATATTTATCATGTGTGTACCACGAATGATTTCAGAGCAAAAACAACTGAGTCATTAAAGTATATGAATAAGAATCAAGAAAACTTGTCACTACCTTCACTTTTTTGCTCAATGAACAACAATTACTTTTATGTCTCATTTTTGAGGTATGCAAAATGTACTGAGTGCCTGGTCACAGGTCCCCTTGGTCAAAATGTACGGCATCATACATGGGAGTAGGACATCAGCAAAAGACAGGAGCAGATGGAGAAGAGAAGGAAGGCTGTGAGGTGTGGCAATAATGATGGTTGTCACATGTAGCCAGGTAGCCAAGGCCTCTGGTGAAACTATAGGGAGAGTAATAAAAAAACAATCAATAGACAGGGGTGCATAAGGAAGAGTGTGTCCAGCAGGTTAAGGGAGGTTCTCCTCCCCCTCTACTCTGCCCTAATGAAATCACATATGGAGTATTGTGTCCAGTTCAAGAAAGACAGGGACATACTAGAAAGTGTCCAACAGAGAGCTACAAGGATGATTAAGGGACAGAAACATCTCTCTTATGAGGAAAGGCTGAGAGCCCTGAGGCTGCTTAGCCTGGAGAAGAGAAGGCTGAGAGGGGATCTTACCAATGTTTACAAATATCTGAAGGGTGGGTGTCAAGTAGAAGGGCCCAGTCTCTTTTCAGAGGTGCCCTGTGATAGGATGAGGGTTAATGGTCACAAACTGAAACACTGGAAATTTCACCTTAACATAAGGAAAAACTTCCTTACTGTGATGGTGACAGAGCACTGGAATAGGCTGCCCAGAGGGATTGTGGAGTCTCCTTCTCTGGAGACTTTCAAAACCAACCTGGATATGTTCCTGTGTGGCCTGCCCTAGGTGGTTCTGCTCTGGCAGGGAGATTTGACTTCATGATCTCCAGAGGTCCTTTCCAACCCTTACCATTCTATGATTCTATGACAGTCCTAATCATCTTGGATTGCATGGGTCAATATAGGTAAGATTCTTTTCTGTTAAGAAGGGAGCTCCAAATTGGAGAAAAAATAGTATAATAGTAACTGTGTATAAAAATCCAGGTCAGATAACTCTGTCCAGACAGGTATGGGTTGAGTGATGACTCATGGATGAAGGCTATAACCTCTGGTACTTGGGTGAAAATTACATGTGATCCTAAGATGAAGAAGAGGAGACTTTATATGAGTCCTCCCTGAGAAGACAAAAGGCAAAAAAAATTACTTGGAATCTATGACATGAGAGATTTAATCCACAATTTTATTTTTTCAAGCTGCAAAATGACAAAAACTACTCTCAGATCTGATAGAGGGCACTAAGCAGCTACCAAAGTGAGGCAAGGAATGGTGCAAGACAGAGTTTGCAGCAAAGAGGACAGCCTAAAATATCAGGGAACAGTATGCATATGAGGGGGAGAAGGCAACGAGGCCCACACAAAATGATGAGCTCTCCTGAGATCTATCCTTGCTACCTGGAAAGGTTTAACGACATCCAAGTGCAGCTGAATATTACATGGGAAGGGAAAGTAACTGAGGTCTCAAATGTTGCCTTTTCAAGGAAAAGTCACTGAAGTTATTATGGTTATAACTGTACTTTAAGTATTAACAATCAGTATTGTGCTGTTAGGAATGCACTGTGTCCCTTGATTACAGTCATTTTCACTAGCCATTCTCTTTGTTTATTTTTGTTTGAGTACTGAGAATGTATTACAGCAATATATATAAGGTAAGGCTAGGAATTTCCAAGTGCAGCCCTAACATTTGAATTTGATCCTTGATGCTGCCAAATAAATCACAATAAAAGTTAAATGTGAGTGTCCAACACCTATGAAGTCCCATACCCAACAATGTCTGACCATCGGTCTTTACTGAACATGTCTTTAGCACAGCTCCACAAAGCATCAAAGCATCATGTTGTGGTCACAGGAACAGAGAGAGACAGGCAAACTCAGGGAAATTAAGCAATTCTGCCTTGTCTTCAGAAAATGCTCCCACTACTGAAAGACTGTTCACCTCCAGCCAAAACTCCCATGAAAATAAATCACAGGGATAGTATAACAAAGAGGATATGGAGATTGAAGGAACTGTGATTGAGTTTTGATTCATCCAAAGGATATCAGTGGTATTTCATATTGCACCTAATTGTGACACTTCAGGTCATTGCCAAGAGAGACAGTCACACTCTTCTTTCTCCTCACTCCACACCAACAATGCTGCATTATGTCTTCTTCCCCATATAAGTTCAAATACACCCCCTGAGGATAGAGATAGATAAATAAGGAGATTTAACGGAAATATTTTTTATTAATTTGTTTGTGTATGTGATAGGTTAGCTTTCTATAAATCATCTGGACCAGCTGACTCACACTTTAGTTTCAGCTCTAGTACATGGCAAACTGTAGAAGCGCACAGCTGGGGACAAAAATCAGAAGGGAACACCACCTTGGACTGCACTGACAAGACATGAGTTTGAAGTTTTCATCAGGTTAGAGATCACATCTCTCCTTTTTATAATTTCTTCTTAGTAGAACAGAACTTCTATTTTATTCCTTCTCTATAAGGAGATGGGCAAAACACGCTGTAATGATTATGGACCAATAAACAGTGAAGATAAAAGCAGGTAGAACTACTTAGCAGACAGATAGTACCCTTCCTCAAGGCCTTTCTGTTTAATGTACTTCTTGTTTGACTTTTTGGCTCATGATTTCCCACACATAAGTCATCAGTAAAAAGTTTGTTGGTTTGGTTTGTTTTTGTTTTGTTTAGAATGAGGCTTGGAAAATAAGATTTCTCATCTGTCAACAGTATTGATATTTACAGGGAGTTAAAATAAAAGAGCAAATAATTATTCTGAATAAAGATGAAGCCTCTAACACAGCATAAAAGATCTAAAAGAAACCAAGTAAGAGAACTCTGGAATTAATGCATCTCACTTGAGTTTAGTGTTGACAAATGAAATGTCTATTGGCCAGGCACCCTGAACTCTCTTTCATCACCAGAGAGAAAGAGGCTGTCTAGAGGCTGTGTCAAAGTCAAACACTTGCCTTGAGAGGAAAATCTCACTCTTCATTGCTTTGACTAACCCAGGTTTAGAAGTCTAAGTATCCAAGTCTAAATATTCAAGTTCAAGCACTCATCTTTCTAATCAGTCACTAAATATTTAATGAGCACATTCTTAAATATAACACAAAACTAGCACAACATTAATATTGATGACTAGGTTTAGTGTAAAAGTTAGAACAGAATGAAACAAGAGAAAATAAATCAAGTTTCCTCCAAAACCACCAGGGATAACACTATAGTCAGGGTAATCTGATTCCCTGAGTCTTGCCACAGTTTTGTTTTCCTGTTAGAGGTAACACAGCAGCCTTTCTCACTGGGTTCATGTCACTCTGCTTACAAGT
Source organism: Chloroceryle amazona (assembly GCA_027560015.1). Classification (NCBI taxonomy): domain Eukaryota; kingdom Metazoa; phylum Chordata; class Aves; order Coraciiformes; family Cerylidae; genus Chloroceryle; species Chloroceryle amazona. The sequence continues at coordinate 8,095 of JANHFX010006350.1, forward strand.
ATCCTTCCCTGATTTTTCATTTCTGCAGAGCACCAGCATATAGCTGATGCCCTTAGCTGAGGCATCATGCTGCCATTTGCACCTCTTTACTTCCCCAAATAGTCTTTGCCTCTCTCTTGCTTTTTAGCACTCATTCAGAATTGAATGTTTGGGAGACAACTGTGGCCACCACACTTCAAAGGAACCATACTGTCCTTTGTCCTCTAAAATTGCTGTTGCTTCAGAAAAACTCACTTTAAACATCTATAAACCCTTCTTCTGTATATCTCTCTTTAATACCTTACTTTGCTGTGCTCCCCACAAAATGTCAGCCGTTATGCCACAATGTTTTTTCTGAACAACTTACTGTGTCCTGATCATGATGATAAGTATTTCAATACATCTTGGTTCTCTTTGCCATTTATGGGCATCTGCCCTTGTCTTATCCATAGACTTTAAGCACTGGGGATAGCGACTGTGTTCTTTGTCCTCAACTGCATCTCACCCTGGACAGAGAAGTGTAAACACATAATAAACACAAAATTCCATGTCCCATTTCCTTCAAATAACAATTTCTAGGTCCTGATTCATCAGTAGAAATATAAAATTAAATTAAGTGATAAAAGTCATACCCACGGTGGTATTAGTGCATTTGGTGAGACAGATGCCAAGATGATTCTCTTTCTGTTCAAGGGTCCAATGGTGTACAATGAGCATTGTCAGAATGAAAGGAAAACAGAACATCACCTTGTCCATCTCCCTTGAATGACCAACACTCTATGTTCACACAGGTGCCTGTTATGGCACAAAAAATTTTAGAAGTACATCAGTTATAGTCACTCAAAAGTCAATTTCTGATGCTTGAAGTCCTGATATGCTGACACCAAACTCCAAAGAATGGAAAACCACAAATTAACAGAAAGCCAGCAATATGCTTCAGTTGGCAAGATCCAAACATTTGGAAATGTTGATAGAACTGATTGAGAGTGAAGGTTATCAGTTATACAGCCTAGATTCCCACAGGAGTTTAAAGGCAGTTCTATGAAGATGAGTAAGTAATCATGGCATGGCATGTGCTTAAGGTAAAGAAAGTTCTCACTTTGTATAAATACTTTAATATAATTAGTGCAAGTACTGGAACCTGATATAGCCCTTTAAATGCCTGTGCACCTTTAGCCAACAAACTATGAAACAATTCCTAATCTAGCTTCCAGTTTTACTTACTGGTAAATGTGTGTCTTGCACAACAAAATTGTATAAAACACAGACAACAAACAAATGCACACCCGAAATAGCAGCACTATCATCCCACATTTAGACCTGAAACAAATATATTACCAGTAATTTCAGTAAATTAAAGTAGACCTAATGCAGTTAATTTTGATAGATTTTGATTAGGTCATGAGGGCAAACACCCTTTTGTCTTCTAAGAATAGAACTTAAATACTTAGAAGAGGTGTAACTTTTATATGTTTTAAATATTGTTTTACATAGTCTTGCCCTCACTGCATTAACTGCCTGAAGTATTAAGACCTTCTATAGTTCCAAGGTGTGTTATAACAATAAAAGTGACCCACCAAGGTTTAATAATTTTCAGACTATATTTCAGAGGGAGAACAGTAACTCCATGCCATAGGCACTTTTCATACTCTGTCCTTTAACAAGACCTGGATTTATTTGATGACTAACATGACAGTTATTGTTTGCTTCTTCTGAAAGAAAAATACCATAAATAAAGTCTGACATTCAGTAAAATGTGAGTAAAAAAGTCACCTTATAAGCATCATTTGAATCCTAAGGATATTTCCTGTTTCTTGACATTACAGACAAAAACATAACTGTACTGAGAATGCCCTTGAGAATACAGAAAAAAAATGGCAACTTCTGAAATGAAGTGCAAAATATTTTAAGAAAACAGATGTGTCTTCTTCTGATGTACTGAATGGTACTGGAATATCATCAAGCTGTAGATTGATAATTAGCATAGAATTAGATACATAAACAAGTGAGCTGAAAAGCAAAATACACATGCTGAGCAGTGTCTGCCTCAACTCTTCTAGTTTGCCTTCAGAAAGAAAGACACATGCATGGTCTCCTTGATTCAGTGATCCAAAACCATCTCTCTTCAATGTGCCTGTTTCATCCTCCTGCATGTTCACTTTGAAGCAGCTGTGTGTGGAATGACTCACACACTGAGAAATACCATGACTGAAGCCCAGCTTCCAAACCATTCATCTTCAAACAATGACTTTGGTCTTACTGTTTTCTCATCCACTCAGATTTCCATTCATATTTCACAACTCTTTTTGATTATATTTCTTAGTATAAATCAGATGTTCTGCAACTTTTTTCCAGTTTAGAAAGACTGTCAGCAGAGAGCTCCCTGCATTATTCACAGGAAGTGTCTTCTCACCCTGTCTTCCCATTTGATTCATGTTATAGTAAATACAGAATTTGCAGCCACCCAGAAATATTGTTCAGTGAGTCTTCAATGCTTTTTTTTTTTCTGCCTAGCTTTGATTTAAAGGCTGCAAACAAGAAGAAACATTAGATTATAGCCAGACAGTTTCAAGAGATTGAGTTAATGCTATTTTAGTAAATTACTGCCCCTCAAATTGAAACAGTGTAATTGACTTTGAGTATTCTCTAAATGCTTGGAGTAATTTAAAACACTGTAGTGCTTCTCTGGGTCTATATGAGTGGTGATTCAAATCAAACTCTTCAGCTTTGAATTGCATCAAACTAGGAAAGCAAGCATAGATGAATACTAGTGTTAAGTTATTCTCTCCATGTTTTCCACCTTTAGCCATGCCCATGTCTAACCCTTTCCAACACGCCCTTCTCTGAACATCTTCAGGAAAGATCAGATTGGATCTGGTCTGTTTGCTTTAAGATTTGAACACCAAACATTTTTTTGTGGATAAAGACCAAAGTCAGATTAAAAAATCCACCTCCACTGTACCTATATGTACAAAACTGGTTTTAGGGCCACAATTTCCACCTGAAGAAAAATGATTTATTTTTTTTTCTTGAACTCAATAGAGAAAGTTGTGAATCTCTTCCCCAGGGCACTAAAGCAAACTTGTCTTCTTTGAAAAACTTACAACCAGATTCAACTTCCCAGCTAGCAGTTATTTTAATTATCTTCAAGTGTAGAATTGAATTAGAGGAGCTGCTGTGCTGGGAGTCCCTGATGTGTGCTTCATCTGATTTGGAAGTGGTTGACATCTCTAAAAAATTTCAGGAAACTAAAATCTTCAGAAAATAAATAAATAAATAAATAGACACATAAATAAATATGCTCTAAAAATAAAGTTATTTAAGAACTAAATTATAACTAGTTATAGCTCTTAAAAATAAAAAGGCAGTAATAAATGTAAAATCCTACACAAGAGATGATGTACAGCTACTTCTAAGACTCTGTGCTATGCCCCAAAGGAGTCCAGCATTGGCAGGGCACAGGTCTTTTACACATTTTCAATGGCCCTTCTACCAGTCCAACAGGTCAGATGCAGCTGCTTGGTCAAGCTGTGCTGTGTCAGCTGGAGCATCACCACATCTTCTGACCAATTTAACACCATCTCACATTCCAACAGGCAGTATCTCAGATACTGGCTCAGAAACCATTGAGAGGGCTGCCTCTTCATGGGAGTTAGAAGTGGTCAACAGAGAACAAAGGTCCATTCTGGTCTACTGCCCTGTCTAAAACAGTAGCCAGAAATGGATGCCTAGGCAATAGAAACAATGAAAACAGGGCAGTATCTCCCTAAAAAAATCGCTTCCCTGGCTCCACCAATTTTCATCTCAAGAGTTTTCAAAACCAGATGTGGTGTGTTTGTTTTCTTTGGCCTTCAGTTGTTTGATCCCATTTTGAACTCATTAAATCTTTCAGTATCCATGAAATCCTGCCACAAGTTGTTCTACAACTTGACTGATTACTCTGTGAAGAGCCAGCTCCATTTGATGGCTTTGTCTTCAGATTTCCCTTTGATGCCCCCAAAATCTCATGCTGGAAAATAAAATGATCACACATTCTTTATCTTTTTCATACAAAATTCCTCTAAGACTACTCTTTTTCTAGGTGGATGAGAATCAGTCCAAGTCTCATTTTGAGCCAATATACATATTTTTAAATTCCAGACAGACACTGCCTCTCATAATGCATTGTACTAGAACCCTTAATGCCTTACATGGAGCTGGAAACCACACTCACAGCTAGATATGCCAAAGCAATGTCTCTCAGCACCAGCAGGAGGTTCAGTCTTCCTGCACTGGTGTCCAGACTAACGGGAGAAATAAGTGTTGATAAATGCTTCTTTATACCAAATCAAATCACCTTCAGAGGGTCCAGCAGTGACTCAGTTGATGGAGCACAAGTGTTTTTCTTCCACAGCCAACAAGCTTTCAAGTCTCTAAATGGATTTATGACTGAGGCATAGTTTGCTACTGGCTACCTCTCTGATTCTGATTCATGAAGCCTTATGAGACCCAAAGGTCTTGTGTCCAGCAGAAGTCAGGTTGTTTGAACACTGTTACATGTCTGATTACAGTGCTGCAGAGCTTCAGACAGGCTGCATGCACAAGATATTCAGTGCTGAACGCCAATATCATGGACACCTGTCTCCAAGGTGGACATGGAAGCATTTTTTATCTCCACAAATGTCGGTAGGACAAGGCTCTCCAAAGCTCCCAAGTTCATGGTTCCTGCTGACACTAGCTCATTTAATTGTTTCTCCTCTAGGCTGATGCCTCTTTCACAGTGGGTATACTATCTCTTGCCTCAGCCTGAGAGGGTTAACTAAAGTTTATTGAAAGTGTCTAAAACTGTAAAGAGGCTCCTGAAATCTGAATTCATGTTTATTCAGAAACTCTTCAAATGTGAATCACTTATGTAAAGCCCTGCAGCCCTGAGACTCAATTCGGATTACTTAAAATTACCTGAAATTACTTAAACAGAATAAAACTCCCTCTTTTCAAGCTTTTTAAGATCAAAGAGTCAGTCTTCACCCTTTACTGCTTGTCACTTTAAACGCCTGAAGTAACAATCAAAGGACAGCTTTTCCTAAGCAGTTCTGTTATATCCAAACTACATAACTGTGCCACAATAGAAAAGTGTGGAAAGATATTCGCTTTTTAAAAATATTTCATTAGGTGTCTTTATCTTCTAAGAATATGAATCAAAAAGCACGTCTCCTGCTCTCATCAAAGAATTCCATTTTCATATGTCCAAATGGACATTTTCTCCAAAGCTGTAAAACCACCCTTAAAAACTCTGCGTTCCTGAGGTCATCCCAGTTTCAGAGGTCAAAAATGGAAGCAATCCAAAATCAGAAGTCTGTTTAACACATCTTTATTTTTTTGCTGTGACCCTACAAATCAAAGATCTCTCTTGTGCTTCCAGTGTAGTAGACCAAGCTCTTTCTGTTGGACAGTAACACCTTGTAATCTTGTTCCTCGGAACTCTTTCCCTTGCTTCCTCTTCTTCTTCCTCATAAGCATTTGATAGCAGTTCTCATTTTCCTCCTGCAAAACAACTCATAACTGATAACAACTAGCATCAGGTAGGGTTGGCAGCAGTTACTGCTAGGTTTGAATTTACTGTTCTCTTTTAAAAATAGAGAAAAATGCCTATTGCCTGCTCTGACAAACTGAGGACTTTAAGACAGTGTGAGCCCAAACTTCATAAAATCCATTCACAATTGGAACCTCGATGTTTGACTATAGCCATCTTTGTTCTCTGAAACTCCATTTGTGTGACCAGATAGATCTGAGAGAGCAGAAAGGATCAAATTTCACTGGTCAGAGAGAGAAGCAGGAGGTGGCATTTCCAGACAGAGGCCACACTTCTAATACAAGAATCATAGTGATAAAATTGTTTCAGATTTTGGCACTGTCATTCTTTCTACAGGATAAACTATTAGCTTTGAATTGATTGACTTATAAGGAAAAAAATAGTTACAATAATATTGACTGAGGACCAAATGTGTACTTGGTGAGACTAGGAAAACAGCAAAACCGTCAGCATCCTATCAGCTTCTTGTTTATTTCTGTCCTTTTTAAAAACAAAATAAGGAATGCAATCCATGTGTCAGAGAGTGAAAAAGTTGGTCTACACCACATGCTGCAAAACAGCTGAAATGCAGATTGCCTCTCAGACCAGTCTTCTTTATTACACTGGGCATATTTTATACCATGTTAGACTTGTTAGGTAGATTTCATCTCCAGAAGGAGAAATATACTCTGTTAGATAATGGTAGTAATCACCATGTAAGCCAGTGTTCCAGTATGGTTGCATATATAACCACGTAGCATTTAAGAAGCTCTAATTAAGGTTGACTATTCTCTCTGCTTTTATTTTCCCCACTTGTGTATGTACAGCCACTAATTATGTGACATACAGTATATTAACTACAGAACACAATAAAATCAATGAAGATTATTTTCCCTTACATTTAAAGACATGGGGCAATTTTGTAAGACTCTCTCAGCCGAATCACAGAACATTTCTGGAATTTATTCACCTGCAACCTTGTAGAAAAGCTACCGACTGAGAGCCTAGGGTATTTTTCAGTGCTGGTCCTATAGGGCTCCATTCTCCATCTGCTTTGCATGTCTGCACCCTTCTACCCTCCTGCTTCAAGGCACTCCCTCTTCCTTAGACCAATCACAGGATTAAGAGTATGGACTCAATTTCTCTTCTGCTTACATTGCTAGGTAAAAACCTGTTAGCTCCAGAAACTCGTCTACTGGCTAAAACCACCCATTAGTCAGAGATAAGAAAGCACTGGCCCGAAGACTAGAATACACATGGAAAACTACTACTGAGAGCTCCAGAGTCAGAAATGATACAACAGAGGTGCTTGTGCTAAGTGTGTCACTACAGGGTTAGTGGCAGAGGCCGGTGCTTTGATGGCAGGTGGGTTTCCATGCTTTCCCTGCTCCTCCCAAATAGTTTCCAGGTGGATGTGATTTCTGGTGAAGAAACAACTGTGACATTTCTAAGCAGCAATATTTTGCCAGAGGACTGTTATTCTTTATATGGGTATGCTGGAACTGAGGCTTCTAACAGCCAGGAAACAAAAATCTTTATTTAGGCAACTAAAGCACTGGACTGATTTTCTACAGCTTTGACTCCTCTGAAGAGACAGGAGCTCTGGGCACACAGCAGGGTTGAAAAACTACCCATTAACTTCTAAATCCATAGCCATTTCACAGCTGTATCTCTGTTTCACACCATGCTGCTCAGTTTTTGTCAGCAGCACAGAAGAGCCTCTGATACAAAAAAAAAAGAAAAAGGCAGAGAGCAGCTCAGTGCACAGATCTCTGGTTTTCTGCCTCAGAAAATGCAGCCCATGGCTGGTTAAGGTTGCTCACAGACTGCCTGCTGCATCTCTCCCATCTCCTATTCCTGGACCTCGCCCAGCCGGCTGCTAATTCTTCCCTAATACCCTTTTCACATGTAAGACAGAAAAAGAGACCTTTCTCTTCATTTACATATAAAGTATAGAGTAAAACATAATTAAACCACATAGTACAGATGTACCATAATAAAAAAGAGAAATAGTAAAAACAATTATAGGCTGGCATACTTACTGCTTCACATTTAAATAATAATGTGAACTATTAAGTAAACTAGGGCATAATCAGCTGAGGTTCATTAACTTATCTCACTGTAGAAACAGTACTACAATTCAATACAATTAGGTGTACACTTGTAGAAAACAGTGCTTTTTATGCACCATGCTGAGTCCAGTTTTAGAGATATTGAGGTCTTTCACCTCCCACTGACTTCTCAGAGCCTTTCAGAAGGCACCCAGAACCACTCCAAATTCAGACTCTGAAAGAAATGGGTATTATGTCAGTTCACTCTGGTGCTGTTGATAGCTGTGGAATCCCATAATACCAGTAAGAATGGGCCACATTCACAGACTACATTCATCTGGGGTTGCATTACCTGTCCATGTTTAAGGAGAGCAGCAGTGAAGGCATCGACAAAGGAGACATGCATGACATCAGCCTACATACAGCTGAGGTTCTGGCCCAAATAGACCCAAAGCCACTTCAAGTAGAGAATCTCCAGGCCACCTCAGGCTCCTAAAAGCTCTGAGAGAAACCAAATCTGTATTATTTAAAATTGTCCAGGAAAAAATGAGCATGAGACAGACAATCTACTTCAGGCTATCTCTGGTACTTCACACATGCTCCATCCCACAGTAGATTTCCCCCCACCTCTGAATGACCTTTTGAACTGCAGAAGAATTTCTTTCCTGCAGAATGGGGAGTTAAGGCACAGAGCCCCTGAAAGAGTGTCTGTAAAATCTCATCACATTGCGAATTAGCCTCTTCACTACACATGTGGTCTTTCCTGGTTGTCTCTATAGTAGAAAAGCAGACAGGACTAAGACCTGACCTCTGACCCCACAGGCAAGTGACATGCACAGCTGATGTCCATCCAGATGGCGCTTTTTTGCCCTTCAAAACAGGATGGGCTTGTAAAAACTGTCTACATGCTATGCTCCCTGGCCTATGAAAACATGATCTGGTGCACTGGTAGGGGGCACAGACAAAACTGCACCATGAAATTTCAAGCATTTAAACAATATGGAAAATCACGTCACTGTTTTGCTTAGTGCCTTAGTCCAATTTATTTATTTCCTGAGCACTAGCCAAGGCAGGATTTTGATGAAAAGGATTTGGCTTGCATTAACAGAGGATGCTGACAGATCAGAGTGAGCATCTGGAGGATAGTTTGTGATAAATGTCTGAAGAATTCTCCTAATCTTGAAGTGCTCTTTACTATCGGAATACTTTTGAATCTCTTGTTTCCTCAGTCTTCACATGAGTTTGATCAGTAGAAGCTCTTTTCTCTCTTCCATCTGTGTTTAACAAGGAGACGCAATGTTTTTCCAGGTAGACACACTGAAGGCTTCCCTGAGACCTCCAGATGAAGAGTGGTCAAAAACCTATCTGAAAGGACATAATTCTTTTTGGACAGTGTTTTAATCACAACCTCTGTGGGTGAAAATGACATTGTATGGAACAAGAGAGTAAAACACAGAGCTGCTGAAGGAAGAAAATGTCATTACAAGCTAAGGTTCATACATGTTACCTAATGAATTAATTTATAATGTACTCTTAAGGTCACAGACCTTATGTATCCATAAAATGCTTTCAGTGTTTCCTCCAGGTTATATGAAGAGATTATGAATTACAGCTGACAATGTCTTTAAGTAAAGGAACCTGGAAAGATATATTCCATGGCATCTTTACAGCAGTTGTCATGTAAAAAACTCAGTTGAAGATGTGGATGGTTTTAAACTTGGGAACTGTGAACAAGTCCAATCAGAATTCACAAGAGTCCTAAGCAAAGATCTGTTCAATAAAAGCATGGGTCAAACAACAGGTCACACAATTGCTAGCGCTGAAGGAACTCATGTTTAAATTAAATCCCTCTGTGTGTGTGCAATTAAGGATCAGAAAATGAAGTTTAATTGCCTGAATACTTTCACTCTAAATTTGTCACTTGGATGCCTATACCAGGGATCTAATAAACTGGAACTTCAACTTCGTGGAAAATTCCACAAGACTCCTATGCATTTTTTTTCCAGAATGGGGAAACAAACAAACAAAGGAAAAAAAGATATTCCATAATACTCCATAAAATGAAATTTTAAGAGAAGAGATGTTATTTTTTACCTAATGGAATACATAGTTTAAGGAAAAGACCTTTTAAAAATGACAAAGCTTTTTAAAAAGCATAGCAGGCAAACCCTATTCCCAAATGAAAAGTTGCTCCCCAGACTGTTGAGGTGACATAGCATTTCCCAGCATAAAAATTTTAATTTAGAAAACATGTGACAAGAATGCAAGGCACTTCTACAAGGTATATTTGTGACAGAGTTTGTTTCTTTGTTAATGGTGCTTCAGAGGAAGTTTCTGCACTATATGTTCTGGAGACATACAACATAGCTCTCTGGGTAAACACGGGAAATCTTAGGTCAAACTGAAAAGAAATCTATGTATATTTCAGGAAACAGAAAATAAGCTGTCCCTCTGGATTGCCTTTCTCAAGGTTTTTCTCCACTGCTGCTTCCGTGATGTTTTGCAAATGGATTTACCAGGACTCCAGAGGCCCCAGGTGATTAAACTACTGAAAACAGGACAGAATATTCCACTGCACATGTGTGAAGTCAATTGCTTAATCATGGACAACCACATTTAAAAGTATGTTATAGACAATTTAAAACTGTTCAGACCCCAATTGCTCCTTCTTATTCACTACAGCTTACCATATTTAGATCAAACTACAGCATTTTCCTTTTTTTCATCTTTTCCTTTATTAGGCTTGAAAAACATTTTAGCTCCTGTTATTTATTTTCTACACCCCAATAAAAAAGCTAAACTACTGACTCACCTGCTCACACAACTTACTGCTTTTCTGCCCTGATCATACTGCCCTGCATATAATGCAGATTAGAAAAATAATTCAGTTTTCATTATGATGATAATGAATACTTCCTTTATAAAGTGCTTTGAGATCTTCTGATGCAAGGCATGATATCAGAGTTGGCATTAACATTTACTATAGAAACATAGAAACATGTCTAGGTTGGAAGGGACCTCTAGTGGTCATCTAGTCCAACCCCCACTACTGAGAGCAGGGACATCCTCAACTAGAGCAGGTTGCTCAGAGCTTCGTCAAGCCCCACCTTGAATGTCTCCAGGGAT
>JANHFX010006350.1:18901-63963 GCA_027560015.1 Chloroceryle amazona
ACCTTGAATGTCTCCAGGGATGGGGCCTCAACCACCTCCCTGGGAAACCTGTTCCAGTGCTCCACCACTCTCATGGTCAAGACCTTCCTCCTTATTTCTAATCTGAATCCACTCCTCCTCCTTTCACTCCAGGCCTTTGTAAACAGGCCCTCTCCAGGCTTTTTGCAAGCTCCCTTCAGGTACTAGAAGGTGGCTATTAGGTCTCCCTGGAGCCTTCTCTTCTCCAGGCTGAACAATCCCAGCTCCCTCAGCCCGTCCTTGTAGGAGAGGTGCTCCAGCCCCTTATCATCTTCATGGCCCTCCTCTGGTCCTGCTCCATCAGGTCCATGTCCTTCCTGTGCTGAGGGCTCCAGAGCTGGATGCAGTATTCCAGGTGAGGTCTCATCAGAGAAAAGTAGAGCAGTAAAAACACCTCTCTTGATCTGCTGGCCACACTTATTTTGATGCAGCCCAGGATGAGATTTGCCTTCTGAGCTGCAAGCACATACTCTCTGCTCATGTCCAGCTTCTCATCTACCAGCACCCCCAAGTCCTTTTCTGCAGGGCTGCTTTCTATTGCCTCTTTCCCCAGCCTGTATTGATAGTGGGGATTGTTCTGGCCCAGATGTAGGACCTTGCACTTGCTCTTGTTGAACCTCATGAGGTTCACCTGGGACCACCTCTCCAGCTTGATGAGGTCCTTCTGGATGACATCCTATCCCTCTGGCATATCCACAGCACCACTCAGCTTGGTGTCATCCATGAAATTCCTGGTGGTGCATTCAATCCTGCTGTCTATATCACTGATAAAAATGTTAAAAAAACAGGCCCCAGTACGGACCCCTGAGGGACACCACTCGTCACTGCTCTCCACAAGTCATCCCTTATCCACTGATGCACTCTATCATAGAAAGCCACTAGGTTTGTCAGGCAGGATTTCCCCTTAGTGAAGCCATGCTGGCTGTCCTTGATCACCTCCATGTGCCTTATCAGGCCTTCTAGGAGAATCTGCTCCATGATCTTCCCAGGCACAGAGGCGAGGCTGACAGGTCCCAGGGTCCTCCTTTCTACCCTTTTTGAACATAGGTGTAAAATGTCCCTTCTTCCAATCACTAGGGACTTCACCCGACTGCCATGGCTTTTCAAATATTATTGAGGGTGGCTTGGCAACTACATCTGCCAGTTCACTCAGATCTCTGGGATGCATTTCATCAGGTCCCATAGACTTATGTATGTTCAGGTTCCTCAGGAGATTATGAACTTGATTTTCACATACAGTGGGATTGACTTTACCACCTTGATTCCTGCCTTGTGGTTTTTTGACTTGGGTGATGTTTGGGAGAGAAGTTGCTAGTAAAGATTGAGGAAAAAAAGTCATTGAGAACATCAGCCTTCTCTTCGTCTGTTGTCACTAGCTCCCTGTTCTTGTTCTTCAGGAGGACATGTTTTCTTTCACCTTCCTTTTTTCATTGATGTACCTGTAGACATCCTTCTTGTTATTGTTTGTGTCCCTTGCCAAGTTCAGTTCAAACCGTGCCTTGGCCTTCCTGACCTCATGCTTACACTGTCGGGCAGCATCTCTGTATCTTTCCCAGAATACCCATCCCTTTTTACAATGTCTGTGCAGGTCATTCTTACTTTTTAGCTTGACCAGCAGGTTGTGACTCAGCCATGCTGATCTCTTCCCTTTCCTACTTGATTTCTTACACTTAGGGATTGAGAGCTCTTGTATTGTATGAAAGTGTCTTTAAAGATCTGCCAGCTTTGCTCTGCTCCCTTTTCCCTTGGGATAATTTGCCAGTGTGTCCAGTTAATTAACTCCTAGAAGAGCTGGAAGTTTGCCTTTCTGAAATTCAGAGTCCTGACTATGCTTCATGACTGATTTGTGACCCTTAGTAGTGCAAATTCCACCAGTGCATGGTCACTTCTGTCCAGGCTGCCTCCAATCTTGAGATCCTTGACCAGCTCACCTGCATTGGTGACCAGTAGGTCCAGTATTGCATTCCCTTGGCTAGGGCTGTCTATTTCTTGTTCCAGGAAGTTACCATTAAAGTATTTATGATTATTATACCTCTTAAAAATATAATTGATTTTCCATGTTACTAAAATTCTCTGTACACTTGTGAGACTTCTCACTCAAGCATCTCAAAATCAGATGCATTTTTTCTGGTTTTGGACATTCTAATTAATCTGTTACATTGTGATTAAAGCTTTTCAGAGTTCTGGTTCTTGTAGTATAATCACCATCATTTTTATTCATTAGTTGTTGATGGTAGTGACCACAAAATGCTCAGCAATTTCCAGACAGTCATAAGTGAGAATAACTACCCTAAAGAGTTGAGAGTCCAAAAAAGAGCTATTAGACAGTATTTTTTTTTTTGACTCACTGAAAATCTGTATTAGACCCATTCATCTTTTGCTTTAAAAGTTTTGCTCTGTAGAAGACATAATATGGGACTTAGCTGAGAGACGAGCCTGTAAAGCAAGAGCGTATGTATGCACGTGTGCTGCAGTCTCTCTCTCATACTTAGAATTCCCATTGTCTGTGCCTGGCTAAGATGGAGCACACAGAGTCGAAGGAAGAAGGTGCTGGTCTTGTGTCACAAGGAGGCTTTGCCTGCTGATGATCCCTAAAGGCCATTTCCAAAGCTATGGGTGCTTAAGCAGTGCCTTTCTCTTGAAGAGCACAAAACTAATCACATCCTGTAACCCTAGGTCAGATGCCTGACCTAGGAATGGATTTTCCTTGGCCTTATGCAGGTATAATGAAATCCCTGCATAATATACTTCTTAAAAATCAGCTGCCTACACCAACCTTCTCTCATCAGAAACTGTATCCCCTCAACCACAAGCTTTCAAGATAATCAAGGGCTAGAAAGCTCTGTGTGTGTGATTATATGATTCAAAATAGCTGAAGGGATTTTCCTCTAATTTTTCAAATCTATCAATTTAGTAGACCTACAAAAGATGTCAACCAGAATTTTTTTTCAATCTAAGCATGGAACAATGAAAAGAAGTAACTGAGTTTTCATTGCAAATGGAAACTGTTTGTAATTGGATACCAGTTTATAGCTGCAGTTCAAACCGACAGACAAAGCACATGTTTTGGTGTTTTCTTTTAACATTTTCAGTTATTTGATTAACATAGTTTTTATTGGCCTAGCAGCATCTGCGTTTTGATTTTGTTTGTGCAGCAGCTCAGAAAACATATTAGTGCTTCTGAGCAAGCTCGGGTCTCTCAAAGCAGTTTGGGAATGTGGTAACAGAAATGTCTCAAGTTCTCACTTTTCCTCCTTCTACATCACTGCTATACTTAATAAAATGTGCAATCTAGAAAATGTAGATGATCTCAGACAAGCAGATTGAATAGCTTAGTCTTATATATTTAGAGGATATAAATCAACAGAACAAGCCCCAGATCTTAATAATCTTAATAATCTTTTCAAATCAGGCAGTGGTTCTCCAGCTTCTGCTGCCCCCCTGCCCTTATCTTCTTTAACACTGATTTTAATGTACCTGTTTTGAGCAACATTATCTAATGTCCTAGAACTACATGCAACACTAGTTTGCAGTACGTAAAAAAGATTCTGGAAACATTTAAGTTACTTATTTAAGGCTGGAACTATAAAACTTATACATACCCCTATCTGCCACATACATCCAATTTGACATTTAATTTATCAGGTTATATATATATATTTAGATAATTTAGTTAATACTTCTAAAAATCTTTTAATCAGACACTAAAACTAGTGTTCTTCCTAATGGGATTTAGAGAGCAGAGCTAACAGTAAACAAAGGAGAAAATTAAATAAACCGCATTAATTAGGGCAAAAGAGTAACAGAGCAGTTCTGATTTTACAGATGGGCAAGATGTCTGATTGAATTTCCCAGTCTATGCAGATTGGCTGCAGATGGTATGGAAAGTGGCCCAGAACTCAGAATTCATATAATCAAAAACATGCTTAGATCCAAACAAGAATGTTTTCCCATGTGATGCTGTATATCCTGCAACCTTATCACAAGCATTTGGTAACTTTTCAAATCAAATCATAACATAAACTTGAGACAACACAGCATTCAGCAAGGGCACTCATTAACGGTGCTATTATATCTAATAATTCAATAACAGCAAAGCTCCTGAAGCTCCTGTACATTTGGCCCTAAGTTACAATTTTCTACTGAAAATGCCTACTGATAAGCACATGGGTCAACTGTATATCTCAAGAGAAAAGCATTCACTGAGTAGGCAGTATATGACCAACACCTGTTATCATTAAGAGAATAACACTGGAAGAACTTATTGCCAGTGAAAATGTTCTGAAAAAAACAGCAAAATTTTAATATATTGTACACCTAAAACTCTTGTGATCTGATTCTAAACTTTTGCATACTTTGATCTAGAAATTAGACTATATTCCCGAAATTTTGTTTGCAATACTGATACCTTAGAGAACAAAAGTCTTTTGCAAAGGAAACTATGTGAATATGATGACTTCTTGCCTTCTGCAAGGACACTGAGATTCTTCTGTTGACATCAGAAGCCAACAAATAGATTATTGTCTCCTCAGCCCTGTTCAGCTTGGAAGGTCATAACCCTTTTTACAAGGGTGTTGCTTAAATTTTAATTACAACATAATAATAAACCCTCTTTGAATATCTATTACAGGTCCCTTGATATTCTGATATTGTAAAAAGGCAAAAAATGCATGGAACACCTACCTATGCTCTTTACTGACATAAAAGCTCCTTGCTTCACTATCCTTCTCAGGAAGACCAAGAAAGCCTGCTGAATACCTGGAGGCAAGTACAGCTTGGGATATAATCCTTTTCTGGTCCTTCTTACACCCACACCTAGATCTGAGCTCACCTTAACTCACACTAGGACAGCAGATATGGCATTTCTTGAGTGTGCCTTCAATTATGCACCAAATTAGCTTAATTTAATGGAAGAAAGAATGGGGTTGACTGAGAACCTGGCTTGGCATTGGTATATCTAAGACTTAGCTGTGCCTTTGGGCCATTTTTTCTTCCATCCGTTTTCTTCTAACAATACATGATAGATGCAGTCTTCAAATTTTACATTCTTTGAGATAAATAACAATCCAAAAGATTAACACACTAAATTATGTAAGACATTAGAACATTAAAAGAAAATAGACAGCAGACTTATGTAATTAGCCTGTATAATAACAGTTGTTAATTTTTGCAGAAATATATAAAGTAATTCAACTCCAAGAATTTGACATTGGGTCTATTTTGATAGACTGGTATTGTTTGAAGGTAGTTAGACATCTAGAAGTAGAGCAATCAAAAAAATAAAAATTAATCTTAAGTATTAATTTGTGCATCCAATTTCAGAGGAGAATCACATTTTATGTAAAAGCTCTGAGCCATCTTAGAGAGGTTCACAAAGAATGAGGTATCTGTGGAAGTTTAATTTTTATATTCCTCTCAGAAGGTCTTAATTAGCAGGGAAGGATGAAAGTGAGCTTGAAAGAAAATCACCAAAGACATTCTGCAAAAAAATATGTCATTAAATAAATCCCCATCACTTGACACTTTAAAATTGAGCTCAACAAATGATGGCCTAAAATGCAATTGATAGAAATTCTGCACTAAGGCTTTACCCGAGCTGGGAGGCAAGAAATATAGAAAGTCATTGAGGGGAAAAAAATAAAGGAAAAGGAAAAGAAAAAAAAAAAAAGAAGGAAAAGGAAAAGAAGGAAAAGAAGGAAAAGACAAAGACAAAGACGGAAAAGGAAAAGGAAGAGGAAAAGGAAAAGAAAAGGAAAAGGAAAAGGAAAAGGAAAAGGAAAAGGAAAAGGAAAAGGAAAAGGAAAAGGAAAAGAAGGAAAAAAAAGGAAAGGGAAAAAATGGAAAATCTCCATGTTGTAAGGAAAATTCACAAGTGAGAAATATCTTGCAAATGTATTTCCAGGGGGAAGGGAAAAATCTGTTTCAGAAGTAGCTGTCAGCTGCCAGCCACCAGCTGAAAAGTTCTTGTCAATTTCCATTTCCAGCAGAAACTCAGTTTCTGGCAGAAGGTGAAATCTGATGAATTTCCCTCCAGTTGGGCTTCAGGTCTGGAGCACCTGGGGAGATGTGCTGCCTTTGCAGCAGCTCTGCTTTATTTGCTCTGCCATTTTTGACAGATTCAAATAAATTTTACTTTCTTCCTAAAAGCAGAGGTGAATATGACAACAGTCTTTCCAGTCAAAAACTATGGAGACATCACTTTGTTTTTCTGGAATCACAACCAACATTTTCAGTAGAACTGAAAGTTGAATTTTGAGCAGCTCTAGGTTTCCTTGTTTTTGTAGAATTAAAGGAGTCTGGAATTTACTTCTATAAACAATGTATAAATGTCTGGATCAGAGACAAAATCTATGGCAGATGATACAGTGCTAGAAAGTAATGAAGAATGATAAAACAACAGTCACTGAATCAGATAATCATGCATCAGGTTAAAAAAAGGCAAAAAAGTGGAAACATGTTTTTTGCGCTAGAAGTAGTAAACTATGAAAGTTGTTAACACAGTTCAGAAAAGCCAATGGATCCAAAACCAGGATTTCTCATAGTGATGGAGAAGATCTCTTACTTAACAGAATGGACCACATAAAACTTCTTAGTTCAGGAAGTCCTTATAATAATGAATTCCAAAAGCCAGGAAAGATTATGCAACATTGATCTTGTTTCTAAAATTATCTTCCAAATTAAAAATATAAATTGCATCTGAAAGTGATTGATTTGAATCTGGTTAGGATAAAGTATTTTTAGTTGAGTTACTCTCTCAAAAAAGATAAATACCTAATATATCCTTTTCCTTATCAAAGTGATTCCAAATCAAAGAATAATAGACTGAACAGAATCCCAGAATACTGTAGACTGGTTATCAATTTTCACCTCAGTTACAAAAACTTCCTTTTTGACTTAATTCAACTGTGTTCCATTTCTTCTTTTATAAAATGACACAACTGTTTCCTAGATTACTGTAAAATTCTGTACCTGCAATGTCTTCTGAGGACCATACAGTAAGCAATGTGGATAGAGAGAAATAAAACTCATAAATTGCTTCTATTTTATAGGAAAGTGAGACAGTTATTAAAAAGTGTGTAGGGGGATACTGAATTCACTTTAAAAAATGCTCTCAAAACTTTGGCATCACTGAGAATACTTTTTTTTTTCTGTTTTGATTAAACAGCAGTTATCTGCCCACTGTACACTTTCAAACTCTATACTGTTACATAATAGTATTTCATACAGATGATCCTGTCTTTCATCTTCTTTAAAATGAGTATTTTGGAGAAAGATATGTGTATGAGAAAAAGAAGACATTTTGAAGGTTATTACACATTTCATTTTTATTGCATGTTTTGGAAAAAGGCCTTTGAGATGAATGCCAAATAGCTAGTCAAACGCATACTTAAAAGTGTGCTAAGTTCAACGCAGCTGATAATAAATGCTAATGATGGTCATTGCTTATTTGCTTTTCGAGCAAAGATCTGTCTGCTTACACACAGGAGAAGGAATGATTAGATTGGTTTTTACAATAACCATGTGCAAAGTTCTCAGCAGTCTTTTTATATGTATAGACCTTATTAAAAGGCTCAGGTACTTAAGTGCATCATACTGTAGATGATCTCATAAATTACATGCACAGATCTTGCCTTCTCCACCCAGGTGTTAATAACTTTTTGGTGGCTTGACTACGCCATTGCTATGATTATAAAAATAAAATGAGACCTGAAAGCTAATATTGTAAATGTTGTTAAAAACCCTGTATATGTAGACATAAAGGTTAAGCCTCCATATGAAGATACATAATCTAAAATGATGATAACATTACAGCACATAGAGATAAGGAGAATTAAAATAAAAAATAATCCACAAACCTGGGATTTATACTTAGATCTCCTAAATCACACATTAGACTGTGACTTTGTTCAGACATTGTAAAAAGGCTTCTGTCCAGGTGTGCTCAAGTCTCAGTAACTCATGTTTTACATCCCTGAAGTTCATGCTCCTTCAAGTACTGGAATGCATTCTGCTTATGCTAGCACCTTTCCCTGGCATCCACACTAAGGAGCTGACTCATTTATCATAACTGATCACACACAAAAGAGATGCTTAAATTAGCATTGTAGTTATTTTATGAAGAAGCTCATTTCCCCTGCCTTTAGTCATCTGAGAGATTGACACTTACTCCAAAATAGTAATTTCTAGATTTGATCAAGTCAGGCATCTCTAGAAGGAGATTCATCCTAGTCTAGACCAGTATCTAAAACATAAACTGAGTCATTCCTGGTGATGTCTCTCTCTGTTGAATACAGAAGGGATTTATTATTCGGGTTGAGACTTAGATAACTTTTATAGCTCATATGAATTAGATGAATGAACTTCTACCTTCTTTTGTAGTCAAGGGACAAAGGCACTGCTAATGGATGAAACTGTCACAAACTGAATCACTCTCTTGGATATGTCCTGCTCTCTTCCATGACATTTATTTCTGATAGATTAAAATCTGTTGTCAAACTGACCTTAGCTTTTTTGTTTGTTTGTTCTTTAATAAAAGCATAGTTTTATTTTTCTTTCTGGATTAAAAAAAAATTCAACCAAAACCTCACTTTCTTCATCATTTTTATCACTGAACAAAATAGTCCTGAAGAAAATCACATGGCTTTTACTCAGAATATTAATGGTTTTGAGAGGAATTTTCAAAAATCTGAAAAATATTCCTTCAATCATTTTTAATTCATTCATCTTTGATTTAAACATCCTTCTGAAGTAAGAAGTATACTGCTTTCATAGTTAAAAAAATGGAGTTGCTTTTGTAAGAGCATGTCTAGTACTCTGTCTATGTTTTTTTCCCAAATTCCAAGGCAAGTAATTACATTTACATACCTAAATTCACCCTGGTTGTTTCATCTGGATACTGCAATATTCTGTAAGCTCGTTTAGGTAATTTAGAACCCACGTGAACAGTATAGGTTCAAAAGTTCAACTCAAACTTTATTAGGTTTGCAGTCCGCTTAATAATACTTAGCACTTAATTAATCTGGACAACACCCTTGTGAGTTACTTAAGTTAGTATCACCAGGAGAGTCTGTGAAAAAAAGAACAAAAAGAAAGGCAGGAAGAAATATGTCCATCCTATAATACCATCTTTCATACTCAAATGGGTGTTCAGGTGCCTATAGCACTCATTTTTTGTTCAATTGTATTTAGTCTTTAAAAGCCATTAAATCAAAGAAAAGCACACAAAAGGCAATGTGTCTGTCTACCTCATTTTATGATTTCAGTGTGCCTATGCACGTGTCAAACAAAAGTCTGGAAAAAAAAAATGAACATTGTCATTTTCTCTTTCATATATGGAAGCATTGGATTTATACATAAAATAGGGGAATCTCTGTGCTTGGAAAAAAAGACAATAACAGAAACAAGGTAATACTCCAATATGCAAGTACCTGAATGATGTACTTATATTATTAATGAGGGGTATAGAATCACAGAAATGTTTTGGTTGGAAAAGATCTTTCATATCATTGAGTCCAACCATTAGCCCAGCACTGACAAGTCACCACTAAACCATGTCCCTCAGCAATACATCTACACGTCTTTTAAATACCTTCTGAGATGATGACTCCACTGCTTTTCCTGGACAAATGCATTTCTCACACGTGGCATTCTACAGGATAACCAAAGACCAAACTTCTTCAGTAACAAACCACTAAGTCCCATTCCCTGAAATAAGAGAAATCTTCTGTGTTCATATTCCCATGCTTACTACATCAACCCCATGTCAGTAAACAGTCTGGTGTCATAATAGGCATGTCCAAATACAGATGCAAGCAGTGCATTTGCAGGTTATCAGAGAAGCTGCCATGTGAAAATGAAGGTGGAGAAGGGCTCATAGGCACTTCTGAGATTGCTGTACCCTTCTACCTAACTCCTGTATCGCTTAGAGAAGTATCCATGATACTTAAAAGTTGTTGCTCTCTGTCTGTGTCTCCTGTCACATGGGAATTCTCCCCTGAATTGTTTCTTGAGATCTGACTTTGATCCAGCTCCATTTATTAGGACCTAGCACAAGTCCTTATGTGCTGTTTTCCATCGGATAGTTTCTACCATCTCCTCTATATCATTTGTAGCAACAAATCCTTTCTATGCTACAGGGAACTCTGTAAAAGGACATCATAGAAACCTAAACCTAATCTGTTAGGGAATTTTTGGAATTGTGCATATGCATAATATATGAGAGACTGAAAGAGCAGAAGACATAAAGATTTCCTTTTCTTCTGAAACTTATGACTGCAATTACATTCAGTGATCGATATAGATCATAGTCTGTATGGACTTACAATTAGGTTTACATGTGGCCCCTATCACAGCAGGAACCTTTCACACTTTCAGTAAATTTAATATCACAGCATTCTTAATAAAGGAAAGTACTGTCTTCTCACTTAGGGTGAATTTACACAAAAAAAAAAAAAAGAAAAGGTATTTGCCAAGGAAAACATACAGGATGATTATGAGGGCTGTGAAATTAAGTCTTAAGTCCCCAACAAGACCTCTAGTTACTAAGCATCTTTCTTCTCCACTGGACTCACCAGGCATGACTGTTACATCATTGCATCACCTGTGGTACAAAGGGGGAAACCCAGGACATGGTCCTGCTAGAAGATCCATGCAGGAAGAACGATATGCTTGAGGCACTCTCTGACTTCAGGTGTGTCCTGCACAGACATAAGGGGCAAACTTTTGCTGAACATAAGCAGTAGACATAAATTGTTCCACAGCAGAGGTTTTATGAAGTGTCAAGTATGTATTAAATAGGAGAACAGCAAAGCCATATCCTGACATGGTATTGTGATTACATCTTGGGTTTAGTGGTTCAATTATGCCGTCCCTTTACTTTCCCTCTTCTTCACTGCTCTTAGGAAACTAATTTATTCCTTTTCTGAATTTATTTGCTCAGGGACAATCAAGTCAAGAACAGGAGAAGTTGTTCACAAAAGCTGTTTCCTCATACATCTATACTCATCATAAGTAAAGCTGTCTGAGGGAAACTTGCATGATCCGTGAGCCTCTTGAGACCAGAAAGTGAAGAAGGTGCTCTTGTTGAATACTACCATTTTCAAATTATTATGTCAATTTGGACAATGAAGAGCAAGGACAAATGTATGTTGCCATTAGAATACATTGCTCCTGTCTTTCTTTCACACACTTAATCTGGTTAGTAAACCTCATTTTCTTGTTTTAGCATTAATTTCTTCATTGAAGGCTGAAAGAAAAGTAGGGTTACACCTTTTGATCCTCAAGATTCTCAGCCTTTCAGCAAGCTCTTCTGGCAGAATTGAAGAGTTCTCATCTTTATACTGCTTCAACAACGTCCTAGAGTTTTTTCATGCCAGTGGCACTTGAAGCAGAAATGAATTGCAAAGCACTGCAATTAGAATACCAGGAAAAATGCATGAAAAGGGACTTTATAGACATTCAGGATACCTGAAGGCATGATAAATCTTCCATCTTTGTGTAAAAATGCATTCCACTATTCACTGAAATCCACATCAAGAAACTACAGCTGCTACGGAAACTAAGTTGAGGAAAATTCCTAAAGAAAAACTTGCCTGTACTTTGAGACAGGTATCATTCAGCTGATCCAAGGTCAGGAGAAGAGCTTAAGTCTTCCCACACAGTGCTCCTGAAAATGCTCTTATTTTTCTATGTGTAATCCGGTTGTTCTAGACAGGCTTAATAATGCAGAAACCCTGCAAAGTCTTCTGGAGAAGAAAGAAGATACAAAAATTATTTTATGAAGACAAAAGGAGTAGAATTTCCTTTCCCATCTTAAAAGTCTGTCTTCTCTATCCTTCACACTTGATGGGATAGCACACCTCTGTCAATAGGAGAGAGACAAAGCTGAGACAAAATGCATGCATCAGAAAATTTGATTAAATCAGTACTACTCAGTGGCTAAAAAGTAATAGGGATAAAAGACACAAATGGAGACAACTTATGAGAAGAAGGAAATTGGAATGAAGATTTTTTTAATTTTTTTTTTTATGGAATAGAGGGTGAGGGTTCATCAGATGAAGTCAGCAGGAAGAGTTAGAAGAACCTACCATACACCATGGATGCCTACAACTCTCCCACTTTCCACCCATCAAAGGGCTACCTGTGCCTCTTCCTTATTTATGTTGTTGATTTCAGGACACTAGCTCTGCAATTGAGATGAATACCCAGCCAAGTCTTTTTCACTTTGCCATGTAATTATCTTTGTACTGTCTCCTCAATTGTTAGAGCCAAGTCCTGGTACTGCCTACCCAATTCTCCATGATATGAACAGGGCTTAGGTACTTGGTTTATGTTGTCTCTGCTGAAATATATCTGTATCTCACTAGAAAGAACTGTGGTCTACAAGTATCATCTGCTTCATCATCTAAGAATTGCTAATCAGTGATGCTCATAATTAGGAAACGGATACAATTTTCCTGGGAAGAATATAATGGGGAAAAACAAACAAATAAATAAATAAAAAATCCTTGATTTCACTGGATAAAATCTTACTATGTCAAGTTAAAGACTAAAATGGCATCACATTTCCTCTAAAGCTGCTGTTGACCCATGAGCAACAAAATTAACCCAAACCTTTGACGTAGTAAACTGGACAGACAAAAATTCCTAGAATTTTCACAGGGATACAACACAGGATTTTACCAAATGGCAGGAAGTAAGAACATCTTCTGGGTTTTGTAGTGAAATTCACAATTTGTACATTGCATTCAGCCTATAGATCCTTGTCTAAGGCTTTACTTCACAAATTGTTTTGTCTTTTCTCTGGATGATGTGTTTTGCTTTACTTCCACCAACCCTGCCCCAGAGTATTTCCAGCTCACCAAGGACATGGGAGATTTCCACCAGATCAGACATTCCCCACCAAGTTGGATCAGTGGTGTCAGGCAGTGATGCCACATGCATTCTGACATCTAGTGTGTCCTTATGATCATCCCTACTCCTCCAGATCAACTCCCTACTCTCAGGTTTTTCTTTCCAAGGGAAACATAACACAAAGGAAGGAGTGTCCAGTCATTCCCATATCTATGTGCAGATAAGATGCCAACAACTCACACACACGAGACCAAAATTGCAGTTATCCTCCATGGTAAACATATATTTTCATGGTCCCATACTGCTATTACAATTCCTAGCTTAGAAACTCCTGCACTCTTCCACTCCTTGATCCCCCCACTGAACACATAGCATCAATGAGCTTTGTCACATTTTGGGGTTGCAAATTCTCTCATTATGGCCTAGTTACTTTTCTCTGACTGCTGCTCACAACCTGATCTCTGGTCTCAGGTGAAAGTCCAGCTGGAAAAAATAAGCTTCCTCTTCAGGTCCATCCTGTTTTTAATCTGCTGCTGTCGCACTAAATTCCCTGTGGGGGTTTTCTTACTTCCTATTGCTTTCCCTCTTTTGCTATAAACCTCACAAATATTAATCTCTTTTGGTCCCGATTTTCCCTTGCCTCCCATCTTTTATTTGTCTAAAATGCCTGCCAGGACTTTTCACACTTCATCATGTCTCCAGCAATACCGGCTCTGGGACAATGCCAGAGACTGCAACTTGATAAAATGTGTTGCAAGGTGGCTTTCCTTCCACACCGTCTGCAGCTGTCATCTTCTCTCAGGGCCTGATACTACAAATTAGCCAGAGCTGGCAGAAGACCATAAGTTTTTACCTCCCAACAGTTAGATTGGGAACAGACTTGCCAGGGAATTTTCCTTTTAGCTCCTTGCATGTGGAATAAGGAGCCAGGGTGTCATGTCTTTGCTTTATCCTGACATTTTCCTCTCCTTTTGTTTATTGTGCTGTGCTAACTCATACTATTCTATCATAATCCATAACCTAGTCAATTTGCAAGCATGACCTCGTGCCACATTAGCCTGGACTGTTAAATCAATTAAACAGTGGATTAATCTCAGAGGGAAAATGCTAGAGGACCAGAAGTTTCATGCCACAATGAGCACAAGAATAAATAAGCTGGGGACTCTTGGAGGTTTAGGTTCATTGATTTGCAAGGAGCAATTCCATATGAGCAGGGAGATAGAATAGGTGTTTGTATATCCTAGGGATTCCTCATTCAAGCACATCCAGTCGGTTTCAGGGGTTTGTAGCTCTAGTTTGTGAATTAATGTCTAGAAATGTTGTGCTATGTATAGTTTGAGTTGGGAAATACCACAATTTCTTCTTGACCTTTGATAGCCTCCATGTACGTAGAGTGCAATTGATCAAACTGGATTAGTGAGAGAATGAATAAAACAATTTTTTTTTCTGTGACTTAAACATTTATTTATTTATTTAGATTAGAAGACAGAGAATATGCAAGAGAAGGTGTCCTAGTTTGAGTGAGAACAGAATTAATTCTGTTCAGTGATTTTATTTTTCAGTTCAGTACTTCTAACTAACTTTCCTTTCTGAAGTTAGCAGCTTGTTTTCACAGACAGTGTCTGCTGCTAGCAGTGGTAACACCCTGTTACTACCAAATTACTACCAAAGAGTGGTATGCAGACCAAGGCCACTGCTGGATCTTGTGTACCACGTTGGGGGGTGCAGAAAAGTGAAAGGCCACAACTGCAGGGAGTAGTGGACAGGGCAGGTGATCCCAAACTGACCAGTGAGGTATTCCATCCATATACATATTTGGTATAAGGCAGAGGGGATCTGGAGGGTCTATAGGTTTTTTGTTAGCTTGTTAGTTTTGGTTTTGTTTACTTGCTTATTTGCTAGTTTTGTTTGCTTGCTAGCTTGCTTGCTCGCTCGCCCTCTTTCTGGGGGCTCCCAGGCTGTTCTCCCCTCTCGGACTGCTTTGCCAGCTTGGCTTGGCTTGGCTCAGATCCTCATTCGGTTCCTTCCTCAGAGCATCCAAGGAGGACTCTGTCCGTCTGCCTTCGATCCCAATCGGTGTGTTCCTAAATCCAGGACCAGAATCCAACTCCTGAACACAGCTCCCATCTGCTGCAAGGCCCAGTCTGGGACTCCCCCAGTGCCTGCTCCACAGCATCAGTGGTGATGGTGATATAATTATCATCGGGGGGGTTGGATTCGATAATGGTTTTGTATATGTTTGTACATATTCTATTTTTATCATTATTATTATTATCATTAAAGCTGTTCTAGTTTCCTTTTCTAATCAGTAAGTCTCTCTCCCTTATACTCTCTTCCCCTCGGGGGAGGGAGGGAGATTAACAGAGAGTGTCTGTTACTATTCTAAGGGGCTGCCCTGACACTAAACTGTGACAGAAGGCAAAACCCGCTCAGCTAAAACCAGCTATGTTTTAGAGATCTGACTCATCCAAAACTGACCAGGAGAGTTCTTGCATAAAAAGGTCTCACGAAATTTCCCACCAGCATGAAGAAGGTGAGTTGTACCGCCTGCTGAAACAGTTGCCAGCTGGAGGCTCTCAGGTTGTTTGGCCTACAGCCCTGTAGTTTATACTTTCATCCTTAGAAATCCACAGCTAATAGTGACAGTGAAGCAAAGTGTCAGAGATGTACAATTCAAGCTGACGACATAACAGAGAGCTGGTAGCTCAGCCCAAGGAGAGTCTGGAACAATTAAAGGATAAAGATACTTGCTCTGTCATAGTATCAAACATCTTCTGAAATAAAATTTCAGTGTATAAGATTCCCATGGGATGAGTGGCATCTGTCAGGGTTGATTTAGTGGTATTTGGAAAAGGGATGAACAATCACTAAGAGAACAATCAGTTGGGTATCATAATGTTAACAAAGACCCTTAGAAGCTTTGGGAACCCCTTAAAGCTCATCCTATCAGTCACAGTTTATTTTAAATCAGGTCTCCATTTGTTCTATGTTTTCTTGGAATATTTTTCTTTTATATTGTCATTATAATGGTATTTAATTATTATGATTATTGTGCTCTTTTTAAATTCCATTTTCCTTAAGCTCAATTCAAGCATTCTGATGACAAACCATATAGCAAATTATACTTATAGGTAGCATAATTAAAATGCATCTCTGTTGTTTTCACAAGGGTTTGGCTGATTTATGCCAGCTGTTTGTCCAGACAAATTATCTTTATTTATACCCAATGGGGATAGGAAGACATCTTTCCTTGGGCTGGTTCAACAGACCGAGACAAAGGGAATAATTGATCCTGAACTTGCCCAGCAGCTCCGATTCTGATTTTTTATGTGACCGTCAGGAAGTTACTTCACTTCTGAGATGTTAATTCCTTTCCCATACTTAGAGTTTTATGAAACACTTCCTGTAGGAGTGCCCTTATGTTGCTGTGTAATCTACTGCCTACAATAATGGTAGCATCACCCACCCTACTTACTACTATAATACAAATAAACAATGCCCTTTTACAATGCAATGTTGGCAATCCGAGAAGTAAATTTTCCCCAGTATGCTTTTCCAGCTAATGTATGCCTATATTTATTTGAAGAAAGTAAAGAATATCCTTGTGGGACCATTACCCGCCTCCAACCAGCACCAGTACCTGTCCCAGTGGAATGCCAGTTAAAAAAAAATTACAAAAATAATCTAAAAGGTAAATGCATTTAAGTTTCTAGGTTGAAAGATCTGAACATTTTTGCTGGCATGAAAGTCTCTCTGTAATGCAGACCCATGCTGTTTGATAGTTTGAAAGAAAAGAAAAAATCCTAAAATGAAAACATAAATATTTGAAAAGTTGCTACTGTTCTGAGTGTGTTCCTGAGCACTTTTCATCTTAACATTTATGGGTTACATAGTTAGATCAAATAACTTGCTGAAACTGAAATGAATACATCATGTGATATGGACTATTTGTTTTTCCTTTTGGATTCGTTTGTTTCCATTTTTATGATATTCAAAGGAATTAGTCTCGCTGTCCAGTTGAATTAACCCACATTACGAATTACCATTTCCAATCCTGTTGTTCTTTGCTCCCATGACCTCAAATCTGTATTCAGCAGAGATAAAGAACAAAAGGTTCTATTTCATTACCTAGTCCTTTAGTATATGGTGTCTTCTCCATGATAACATGCTACACACTGTTAAGTTTCTCCTCAATCTGTCTCCTTACTAAGTTGAACTGATCTCTGATTTTTTTCTGGAAGACATTTCCTCCAGGCTGTTAATCAGGATGTTGTTACTCTGTGTCACCTCTGTTTTTATAGCATGCCTTTGAAAATAGTAAAAATTAGACCCACATTCAGTATTCCCATGCCTGTCCTTCCAGTGTTTTATATAGAAGCAAAGAGATATTTCTATGTACTGTTCCTATTCCTTGGCTTGTGATTTCTGAAGCTATGAATCACACTAGTATTTTTACATGCCCTGGGTTTGCATGAGAAACTGTATTTGTTTGTTCACTGTGATTCTTCAAGATTCTCAGGATCTTATTTTTCAAAAAGGAGGAAAAGGAAAGAAAAGTTCAAAAAAAGATGCTGAAAAAAGGAGAGAACTTGAAGAACACATCCACACCAGTACAATGCAGATCTTCCTCCTGGCTCTGAACCCACCCTGATTGTATTCTCCTGCCACCCAAAGACAGATAATTTAAAAAGTTTAGATTAATCTTTACTGCCAACAGTCTAAACAAGACATTTTCAGAAGATGATTCATTCTGTTCTGGGTCAGGTTTGTAACAGAGATACGTAAACTGTCCTCTGAAGATAAATCTCTCTCCCTTGTTTTCATAGAGAGCTACTATATTTTCAGAAAGTTAAATTTTGGTGGAATTAATCTGTATCAAGCTTGTGCTTCTACCTACCTCTTCTCTGTAATTTCTGTAGACTTGTCTTTCATATCTCGGCACTTTTTACCTGGCTGCATTAAAGAGTTTGTTTTAACAAGCTCAGTTTACCAAGTATATGTTTGTAGGACTATCTTATTAACTGATTTAGGCCATTTTCCCAAATTTTGTGCTACTTGCCAAGTTTAAAAGTACTGATACCATATTAATTCTTAGATCATAGGCTAAGTTATTTTTAAAAAGATGGACCTAATGACTGCAGGACAGTTAGAAACATTGTCACTTGATAATGATTTATTGTTGAGATCTAAATTTGTACTACACCATTATCCAGTTCCTATTTTACTTCATGCTTTCTTTTTTTTTTCTGTGTTACCATCTTGCTCTTTCCATGTCCATCAAAACCAGGAGTAAGGCTTGACAGATCACTTCTAATAATAAATAATTTAACCAGTATAATTAAAGGCAGTTTAGAAGTTGGTTTTTCAAGGGCCCTGTGAGAGGTTTCCTAACCTAATTTCCTTAATCTCTCTTGAAAATATTGAGCTGCATTATATTAGCATTTTAATCCTAGTGTTCTACAAATGTATTTACAAGTCACAAGACATGTTTCTACATATACACTTTCCTCCTCATCACACATAAAGTGTGATCATGTGTCAACAAACATGATTTGCCTGTGTAGAACATTTCACACATAGGCTGGGATATTTTTTTAGTGATGAAGCACTCATTCATCTTCACCAATGTGATGTAAACAGAGCAAGAGAGCTGAAGAAGTTACTCCTTCACTGTGTTTTTTACCAAATACTACACAAAGAGTAAACTTTTGTACTAGATGTTCATACATTTATGATGCTAGGAGGCCAGAAAAGAGAATAAGTTTTTCACCATCTTATTATAAGCTCCAACTTCTCTGCAATAGTATCATTCTTATGTTAACATTTTGGATTGATTAAAATCTCTGTAGAATATTTCAGAAGGGAAGATTGTTCTTAATGATTGTGTGGGGGGTTTCATTTCTTTCTCTTTTTCCTTTAAATAATTAGAAAACAACAACAACAAAACAAAACAAAACAAAATAATAATAATAATAATAATAAAAAAAAAACAAAACAAAAACAACAAAAAAACAACAACAAAAAAGCACAAAGCAAAACAAACAAACAAACAAAAACCCACAAAAAAAAAACAAAACCAAACCAAACCAAAATGAAAAAAAGAACACAAACCACCACCCTTATTTTGATTCATTGAATGGTTTCCATAGCAGCTGTGAGCCAGGTGGCTGGAACCAGTAACTTAGGATGCTAAATTCTGGGTAATTACTTTTAATCTTTTAATTCTGTGGGAGTGAAGTTTAGTGTGTTAATGGGAGAGGTTTTGTGCAGAAGTGTCTTGACTAATATGTTATTATAATTTAGTTTTATTGATGAAGCTCAGGCCTTATACGAAGGGAAAATTAGTGGAAAAATCT
The DNA here is from genome assembly GCA_027560015.1 of Chloroceryle amazona. Lineage (NCBI taxonomy): Eukaryota > Metazoa > Chordata > Aves > Coraciiformes > Cerylidae > Chloroceryle > Chloroceryle amazona. The sequence goes on from JANHFX010006350.1 coordinate 38,128, forward strand.
GAAGCAGAGCAAGCTACAATTTTCATTCTGACTTAAAAGTCCCTAAAGGGCTTTTTTATATTTTACTTTTATCAGGATCTTTTTGATAACTAACAACCCGAGGGACTTGGTTCAAAGAGCAGCTTGTGTTCATGCAGAAGGACCCTCTTTCTCTAACATAGAAGAAAAGACATTAATTGCAGAATGAGAAGGCATGGAAAACATATTAACTGTGTCATTCTTTTACCAGCTCCTATTGTTAAGGGAGGACTGATTTTGATTATTTTACAATGTGTACATTTGCTGAGCAGAAATTTTTTTCACTACATAATAGTCATGTTTCTTAACCTTTCTTCACAACCCTTTTTTTTTTTTTTTTTAATTCTCCCACTAACTTCTGGTTTTGGTTTTTAAAGCTACTTTCTCAATTACCTAGTTTTTCAGGTTAAAGCAATACATGTTTTGGCTTAAAACACAAAAATTAATCAATTTTCATTTCAGTATTTTCCATGTTCTATGAAGTTTTTCTTTTCTGTGGATTAAGGCCAATTAGCAGATGGAGATTTGTGAGCTGGAAAGAGTCCAAGGGGGAGGAGGCACTTCCTTTCAACTACAGGCCCACTGACTTTACAGCTACTATCAGCTAAGTATTTTATTAGAAAAAAATCCCTTCATAGGGGTATTTTTACTTCCACTTTTCCTCAGCACGCTCTAAAGCTAAATAAACCACTGAAACATACTTGTTCTCCAGACCCGTGCTATGCCGGCCCAAGATGAAGGGGGCCAAATTCAGACCACCTACCATCTTCCTGACACAGGCATAGTTATTTATTTCCTGTAATAACGGAGTCACAGGTGCACTGGTAAGTTTAGCAAAGGCTTAGAACTGCTCCCAGTCATCTTGACTTCACCTATCTGAATTAGAGAGCAAAGTCAGGTAACCAGGAAATGGTCAGTCTTCACTTGTGGTCTGCTTCCCTTGTGCACTAGTTGTGCAGGCTGTGGGTGCATGTACGTTAGCCTTCTAATTCAGATCTGGAGCAGACTTCTAGAGTGAATCTCTCAGTAGTCTTCATTTACTGAGTTTTGTTCCATGACAGAGAGCAATGTCAAGGTTTCTTTTTGGGTCAGGCTAAACCAGATGTGCTGCAGAAGCACTCCTATTGCATTCTCACCACTAATAGGTAGTCAGTTCAAGGAAAAAAAAACAAAACAGAACACAAAAAAACCAAACCAAACCAACGACAAAAATAAAACAACAAAAAAATACACAAAACAAGCAAACAAACACAAACCACAAATAACAACAAAACCCACAAACAAACAAAAACAACAACAAACCCTAAACAACAAAACATACACAGCTGCACCGTGGAGTATGACAAGAGTAACATGATATCAGTGAGTGTATGTCAGTGTTCCACTCCAAAACGTGGCCCTCCTAAAGTCCTGAAGCCTCACTATGATGCCAGAGGTGACAAACCATTACCTCAGCAGGGCAGAAAAAGGATTATTTTCATGTTGCAGACACTGAAGGAGGTGGACGTTCACCTTTACCAAATTGAGTGCCTTGACCACTGGGCTGAAGATAAAGCTGTGAGAGAAGAATTTTCTGTCATCTATTTGCTACTGTGTCTCTGCACCAGAGGGTAGAAAATAATAAAACAGAAAAGGATACTGATTTTGACTCTAGTCTAGGTGGGAGCTTTCATGGAAAAGCAATATCTTGGTTGAGTATTGCAAGTATTGAATAAAATGTATAAATAAATTTAAGTGTCTTTTATATGCAGCTTTTAATTAAACATGAGAAGTAGGGGTTAGCGCACATTAGACAATACTGGACATTACCACATAACTCTACCTTCACCATCACTACATTACTGAAATACAGGACATTTTTGTAACTACTGTCCAAGTCTATAAAAATTATTTATGTACAGCCAGCATTTGCATATGCATAATGAATGCATTTAACAGAGTTTTCACTTGCACTTCTGATTATTTATTTTGGATCTTCACATTTCAATGGATAGAGACACTCATGCACCAATTGAAAAAGTTCTGAAGAGGTGACAGATACCATTTCAGCCTGTGCTCCCAAGACTACCTCCTTCCTTCTCTGCTGTCCTTTCTTTGAGCACTCTTCCCACACCCACCAACTCCCCTGTTTGCTTACACCTGCTTCCCAGCAAGCAGCTTCATTTGCAAAGCACTTAATTGTAATGAACCTCCTTCCCACACTGACCAGTTCTGTTCCAGTCCCTGTAGTAAGCAGGTTGATAGACTTTCCTTTAAAAAGCCACACTGAGGTGAACAATGCCATATCCTACACCAAAGAGAAGGAATAGTTAAAGCTGAAATGTTTTCTTTCCTGCTTTGTTCAGTGACAGGCATTTAAAAGCTCTTGTTATCTTACACAATGTTACCAGCTTAGTTTTGTTTCATTGCATTTTAGTGATAAAACCTCAATTTTGTTCAAAGTAGTATGGCGCTATAGATTCCAGGGTGAGGGAAAGGGCGAGATGGAGAAGGCTTGCATGGCTGCTTAAAAAGAAAAAAAAAGAAAGCAAGCTTTGGTGGCTATTAGGGCATCAAGGATTTTTATTTTTTTTTTTTTTATCCAGAAGAACCCATCTGTGCTTCCAAACATAAACATGTGAAGGTGAGAGGTCTCCTTATTATGCACGTAGGACAGAATGAGGCTGATTCCTATCCAGCTGAGCTGGTTCTGTCGCTTTGAACCCTCTGGAAACATACAGATCACAGTGCTCTACTGTGTAAATGCTGGATTCCTTGCTTTGTTCCATCAGTTGGATTTCTCTTCTCTTGCGGTATTTTTGAACCGCATCTTCAGAGAATATTTACTGTGCCTCATTCACCGTGTAAAGTGTGAATGGTGTTAATGGAATGCTTTTTTTTTTTTTTAACTGTAGCAAAAGGTGTGAAAATTAAGCTGTAGAAATAATTTTTGAACCTGATCAGTATTTACAAATTATGCCATGTAGTGGGACGTTGAAATTCTTTAAATACTTCTGCCTTCAAAGAAAAAAATAGTAATGACATGTATGTAGATGTGTGCATAAAAGGGGACACTATGCTGAAAACTTCAGATTTAGGTTTGGGTTAGAGGGGTGTAAAGTTACATGAGTACCATTAAATGCTACTGAGATAAAAAAAAAATATTCCTACTACTGGAGTTAAGGTTCTAAATAAATATATAACATGAAATCTTCCTTATCTGCATGAAGCTGTCTTAATCCTCACTATAGTCCTCAAGCTAGAGGAAAAAGGATATTTTAAAATTGCAGTTCACTAAATTTCTTGCCTTCTTAGTCCCCCTTCTCAAGGATCTGTATTACTGTCTTGCTTTGTTTACTTTTTGAGACTAAAGCTATAACTGTGGAAAGGCTGGAGGGGTACAGAAGTCAACAAAGCCACAAGATTTTTCCACAGCTGAGGCTCTGGCTCCTGAGTCACTTTCATCCATCTTGTGATGTACACTACTCCATTCCTGCCATCTGCAACCTTTTCAAAGGTAATTCTTAGAATCTTAACAAGGAATAACAGTCCACTATGACTGCAGTTTATCATACCCATTTCTAGGCTGTTATTAATAAATATATGCATGTATATGTCTGTATATACCTAGAAGAGGATGGCACCATAACAACTGCTGGCATTGACAAATAGACTTGTATTCCTGGGCTGATGCATATCTGTAGTGCTTAGGAAAAAAACCTTAATTAAAAGTAGTTACACATAAATGGATATACGTATATCTACTTAGATCAGCGTAAGTTCCATTTCTCAGTGATGGGCCATTTCTGTTCTTACTAAGCCTTTTCTTCTTCTCCTTTCAGAAAAACAACTCTGTCAAGCTACTGTATTTTGGAATTTAAAATGGATTTCAATCACTTTAAAATTTCATCAGGTGCAATATGTTTTAGGGTTTACTGTTACACCTTTGGAACACAATCTAACTGAATAATAGAAAAAGTAATGGTAAAAATGGGAACAATCATGTAAGGAAAATACTGTAAGTTTAATGTCATTATTATTTAAGTATCAGCTTGCTGTTGTAATACAATAAAGTGAGCAGTGGCAGCTGTCTCTTCTTTGGAGGCATCAGTAGACATTGCCATTTACTTTGAATTGGATTCAGAGTACATGTGAACCAACTTATACTTCTCCTGCAGCTCAATGACAGTAAAAGTACGCCTGGCAGATGCTAATTATTTTATAGATATAAATTAGCAGTTCTGCTCAGTGAAGATATATTAAAGAAGTAGCGATTCTTGAACACTAGTTATCACATTTTTGTTTTGTTAAATATCTCATTTTTTGTAGATACTGACAGTTTTCAGACTGAGGTGTATATTTCAGAGAGCAAGGTCTTGATGATATGAGCATATTGTACTATATAAATAATAGCTTCTGTGAGTGGGTCTTGGCACATTCTTTCCCATGCCAGATTCTTTTGCTCAAAATGCTCATGTGGTGAGGAAAAAAACAACTTGCATTTTTCAAACAGGCTTTGTTCTTGTCAGACTGTCAACATTTAAACAAACGTAATCATCTGTTTTGTCATCATTCTTGAGTGCAAATAACTTTTGAGAAAAGGTCTGCCTCATTTTAAAAACGAAAAAAAAAATGATGTATAGGCCTGAAACCCCAGGGCCCTGCTTAGCTGTCCTTGCAACTTGAAAGGAAACCATTTTATTAAAGACGGAGAATTGGCTTCATGGTGCTGTTCTTCTTTTATTGATGACCTCATTACTGTGGGATAATGCATCATTAATGCATGAAGCCAGGATCCCACATGTCTTTCCCAGCCCATCTGAGGTGGTAGAAAATTTGCTGCCTTAGCTCCCTGATAAAGCTCATCACCTCCCTGCAGCCTGAAGAAACCACCTTCTCAAGCAGAGCTCCTTCTGGGATTGCTTTCTAAACTACTTTGGAAATGAATTAACCTGGTTTGCTTAACTAGATTAAATAACCTTAACAACTCAGATCCAGTTTAGGCTGGGATGAGTTAGAGAGCTGTCCCATGAGCAGTCCCATGAGTGTCTAGGGTTGTAACTGGCATGAGACGTGCTCAAGAGTGGACAGTTACTGGCTTCACCAGCACTGTTCAATCTGAAGTCGGTCTGATAAACTCCAAGCAAAACAGAGAGGAAAAAAAATGTGTTATGCAGTAGCTGAAGGAGAAGTCTCAAGGTTTGCTCATACCTCTAAGATAAGGTCCATATCTCAACATTGTGACATTTGTCACCCCAGCATGAAGGCCACTCTGCAGACTTCCCTATCATGCAGCAGATGACAGCAGATCTCTCAGAGCTGGAACTCACAGTCCTCCTGTGATGAACTCAGTCTCTACCGATTGCATTGAGAGCTAACAAAGGTTGACCTTTTAACACAGGCATATATGGTCCTAAGGTTAAACAGGGCAATACCATCCTTATCCACAAACAAAGGGCTTTTTCAAACACCAGGAAAATATCACAAGGAAGATTTTCTTCCCATTTATCCTGCTGACAATGTTTCTCATTCCTCAAAAATGTCCCAGGCCTGTGTCATCACTCGGATCCTTCTTAATCTTTTCAGATTCCTTAAAAATGCATTACTATAATATTTTAAGCATGACTCCCTAATGTGGCATTTTCCTTTTGCCTTCTTTGAAGACCAGACTTCACTCAATGGGGATAATGTCTTCTCAGAAGGACACTCCTGAGAACTAGCATAAGGACATCTGTAGCCCTTTCTTCTTGCCCTTGTTTCAGATATGGTTGAAATGCCATTTTCATCATGACCAACTAAGGTGGTCTCTGTATGTAAATCTTTCTACTACATTCAGAGAAGGAAGATCTAGTGATTTCTCTAAAAGGAGGTTTGCACTCACAGGTACAAGTAATGAGGGCAAAGTAGCAGACTGCAAAAGCAGAAGCATGTGGAGAAAGCCGAAGGTTTTTTTATGACCAACTGTAAAGAACTGGTGAAATGCAATCCATCTGGAAAGGATTATAACCCAGAAACTAGTAAAAGCTGGACAGCCATGATGACCTTACCATGTCTGACCTCTAATTTTTTTGCAGAAATTCTGAACTGATCCTTAATACAAGAAAAGGCAAATACTTGAACTATAGTCTAGTTTTAAGTCTTTGTAGAGATTCTACAGAAATTGGGCAGGGGTTGAGCTGAAGAATTGTGCAGTAGAGCAAAACTTCATTATACTAGTGGCTACTGTCAGAACCTAGAATACATGTTTTGAGGTGTTTTATAAAATCTTATTTCCATTCTGAACAGTGTTATCGATCAGAGCACTGGGAGCTTTGTTAGATGAAATATTTTGCCCTGAAGTAGCTGTATGGAAGACGAAATATCTCCCAGTACCACATCTTAACAGTATATTGCTAAGATATTTATAGATGTTTTCTCTATAGGCATCACATAGAAAACCATTGTAATGATTTTCTTTAAAAGGTATTTTTCAACAATAGGTATACTAGGGAGAGCAACTGACCCCTTGCCTAGTACTAAAGCTCCTCCTGATATGTCTAATGCTATTATTTTCTTCAACGCTGGTCAAAACTCCATGTTCAGAGAAATGTATCTGTGGCTGGTTATAATAAAAAACATCAACACTAAATCCCAAGAAACAGAACCAAGACATAATACCTTGGATGTTGGCGTGCAGTATGTCCATTCAATTTCCTGGAGGTTTTCAGTTTCAGGGCAATTTCCTGATAGCTTTAATCTTTAGCACTTTCAGGTACAGTTTCTGTTAGAAAAAAAAAAAAAAAAAGTAAAGGGAAAGTATAAAAAAGCCTAGAAAGCAAAGAAAAATGGTACTTTTTCACAAGGGAATGCTCAGTTATAACACAATGGTCTATCATGAAACAATACTGTGTGATTGCATCACAGTCTGTTTCAGTATGATTTATGTGTTCCTGAACTTCTCAGTACCTGCTGTAGGAAATCCAACGTATTATTTCCAGACAAAACACTTTATTAACTCATAGTTAAGGTTAAAACCAACTAGTGCTTATTTGGTCAAGGATGTCTTTAGAAAACACTGAAATACAGCCATGAAAAAGTCTAGGATTTTAAATTTAGGTTTCATTTACAGAAGAAAAATACTAAAATAACTCAAAATATTAGAAGGCAGCATCTCAGCTTTTGCAGTTTATTTATTTTGGTCTTGATCCTGTTGTTAAAATAAATGGAAAAGGTCACTTATTTGTAGGAGGAAATTCTTTGAAAGCAGAGAAAAGTTCTACAATATCAGTTATCTCCCTGCTTTGTCTTACCATTTATCTTAAAGTGTGGAATATTTTTCTCTTATAATGCTTAGGAGTTCTAGAGTCTCCACAGAATCCTGTAGTCTCCCTTCAAACCTAGAAATTAATCCTAAATTTATGGAAGGTTATATCTTCCAGCATGTGAATAGATCTTGTAAATTTTGTTGTGAAATTTTAAGTTAGGTGTAATGTTGAGCTTCATCTCGGGGTGACAGAGGGTGACATGAGACAGCTAACAACTTGCTATTAACACAATAAATTATGAATGTGCAGTTTTCAGACCAAACCAGTTTGCAGTGATTAAATAGCTCCCCAAAATGTATGTTCAGATGTAAAATCCTTTTTGTTCTAGACATTTCTCCAAGTTGTTCTTAAAAAGAAGCAATCTCATTTGGTCTATGAAATGCTGGGTATTTGGTTCAGTTATGGGGTAGTGTGAAAAAAAGGTTATAATATGAAGGAATCCGTCTTCATCCAAATGCTGTAGTAAAATTAGAGTCTTCCTGCAATGTAATTTTTCACTGTCCTATGTATCATGCTTTATGGTGTAAGAGATTTTGCAGCCAAATAAGGTAGTTCAATTACTTTAGAGAGAATGCATTATTTATTGACAAAAAGGTCAAAGGGGACCACGTGATGCAGGGAATTTTCAGGAGGATTGGTGATCATTTGTCAGGAAAGAATAAATGTACATTGATATGTGAAGTTATTATGATTCTCCTGATCACAATTTGACCTTTCTGTTGCTATAACTATAAATCACCCTAAGGGAGAGCGAAGCAGGATATAACCCACAAACAGGCAGGAGTCTTAAGATGATGATTAGAAAAGCTAAAATGAATGGATAATGAAGAAAAAATGGGCTCTTTTTACACACAAACACACATGTGTTTTAAAGGATACAAGCCAGTTTTAATACAGACACTGGATAACATGTAGTCTTTTCAAAATCTGAGGATTTATATTTAAAATATAAGAATTTTTTAAAAAAAAAGTCTCAAAACAAACATTTAAAAGTGTGGCAATTCACATGCATCTTAATAAAGTTAACTGTTCTAAAAATCCCAGCTTCTTCAATTATTTAGTTTATTTCTTTCCACCTAACTTTCAAGATGTGCTATTCATACCTATCTGTCAGGAATAGAGGAAGAAAAAGGATGAGAAATTCTAGCATAACCATGTACATGTCAGGTTTGTGAAAGGTTGAATAATCCACAGATGGGGAAAACCAATTTTGTTTTGTGACTTCATGGAATACAGAGGTTGTACATGTGGTAAAGATATGAACAAATTACATCCTCTGTTATAATCAGACTTGCAGCACACTATTCCCAATGACAGGTTGTAGAATTCATCACAAAACCATGCAGGTGCTGTGAAGAAAGACAGGTAGAACTTGATGATTTGGAAACTGTTTATTTTTTTCAGTTTCCTATCAGGTTCAAGTCACTTAGGAGATGTGCTTACTTTTTAACTCAATATTCAGGTTTAATTTTTAAATCCTCCATTTAGGTAATGCAAATTCTGGGACCAAGAAATCAAGAAACGTGATTTAAATAGAGAGAGCAGAAAAGCTATATGTGTGAAGAGTAGGGAGGTAGACTTATATACATAGGCTGTTGGTGAATAAAAGATGTTGATGGTGGACAAAACTTTATATTAGCTCGATGAGGATACATGAAATTTAGAGAAGTCTGGGACTGAAGAGACTGGAATTAGGTGGAGACTGGTCAAGGGTAATGCCTGGCAGCCATCAGGTAAATGGAAGCTAAGATCAGATTAGTAGTTGGCAGAAGAAATACTAGGCCTGGGAGGTGTTTGGGAGTGAAACAAGAAATGTATACAAGGGAGAAAGGAATGGGAGTGAAGATGTGGTGGAACTACCCAGGCTGTAGCAATTCTATCTGAAAGTGTCACACTTAAGCCAATGCATTGAATAATTCCCAAACAAACACTTCTTTCACTGAGTTTCAGAAGTAGTTTTTTTCAGTTTTAGAAGAGTCTCATAATTTTTATGCTATACGACAGGTGAATTTTTGTATGTTTGGGTGTTTGTATTCTTTTTAGATGTTCTCTGGGAAAAAGTCACACCCATTACATTCACCTCCAAAGACTTAAACCCTCAAGAATCCAGTAACTGCAAGAGATAGGATCTTGTGGTATAGATTAGTAAACTCCATCACTGTGGAATAATGTCCTGGGAAAGTGCACTACCTCAGTTAAAGAGCATAAATTCACATTAAAAGACTTCTAAAATTTGCATTTTTGTCAAACTGTTGAGGCCAGAAATTTTTTATATGTTTCTGATATTGCAAAGAAGAGAGAAGCATTGTAATAGGTATCATAAATCTCTGAGAAGCATCACATGACATAGATGTTATAATGTTGTGGTAGCTTGACCTTGTCTGGATGCCAGGTGCCCAGCAAGGTGTTCTATCTCACAGCCCTCTCTTCCTCTTGGGTGGACCAGGGGGCAGAAAACAAAATTGAATTTATTATCTAATTTCCATCAGCAGGTGATGCCTGGCCCCTTTTCTGGAAATCAGGGCTCCAAATGTGTAGCGGTTGCTCCAGAGAACAAGCAGTTGTCATCCATCCCTCCCCCACACACCTTTTTCTAGGTTTTATTGTTAAGCTGGCATCATACAGTATGGAATATTCCTTTGGTCAGTTTGTGTCAGCTATCCCAGTCGTGTCCCCTCCCAAGAGCTTGTCCACCCGATCCCACTGAAGGGGAGATGCTGGAAAAACAGACTTGGTGCTGTGCAAGCCCTGCCCAGCAGTAGCCACAACATGGGTGCATTATCAGCACCTTTCCAGCTCTGAATGAAAAGAGCAGCACTGAGAGGGCTGCTGTGGGGAAAATTAACTCCAGCTCAGTCAGACTGAATACAGATGCACAGATATTTACAACGTCACTAGTTTGTGTTCATTCTTCAACTTCAAAGTTGCCTCAGAAAACTGTCAAGCACTTCCAAGCTTTGCCAGAATTCAGTGAAGACTGGAAGAACTTGGCAACATCTAGGCTCAAGGGACAGATTTAATGAAGCAAAATTATTATCAGTACACCCTATCTCATTAACTTTCATAGTGAATGAGGTACAGACATCAGGACTCAGCTGGAGTAGCTCTGTAATTTTTCTTAATTCAAAGGTCAGAAAAGCCTGAATTAAGATGAACTGTAGAATTACCATTTGTCCCACTTTATAATGATTGACTTTTTTTTCACATAATTCCCCAGATACATTCAATGTAAGAAATAAAACTTTATTTACAATACCTTTATATTGTGAAGGATATTAGGGAAATGTCTGTAGAATGCACTGTGTAATTTTAGAAGACATTCATACACATAGCAATGTAAAAAAGAAGGATTTTTCATCCTGAATAATTTATTATAGTTTAAGATTTTGAGTGAAATCATAAAAGTTGACTTTTTTTTTATTATTATTTTTAATGGAATAAAAGACTCTGAATTAATTGATCCAGAATGGATGGAGATTTAGAAAAAGTCCAAATGACATGTTTTGTCATTTCAAAATGGGAAGTGAAGCAAAATTCAGTTTTCTTTAATTATCTGACTACTTAGTTTCATTTTCAGTTAAATTCAGTGCAAAAAATATATTTTTGCAATAGTACCCCAAAACTTTGGAGCTTGATGGCTGAGTACATATCCGAGGACTCATCCCAAATTATTGTATTCCCATACCTATTCAATCACATTGGAGGTAAAACAATGCTGAATTGCATGACATGTTTTCTTGTAGGTATCCTGATAGACATGGGAGGACAGAAACCCAAATATAATACTTTAAAAAGGCAATAAGCTGATGGGGAAACTCAATTCCATTTTTTCTTGAGGACAGATGACACAAAATATTTCAAAATATTCTAATTTGTCTTAAACAGATAGAAAGTTGTTATTTTTTTAATCAACCTATCAGAAAATCATATTAATGAAATTCAGTTTATATGTGTTTTAGGTAAAATAGGGAATACAGTCTGCATTTGTTGATTGCATTCCAGTGTGAAAATGTAATAATAGTTGGACCAAGAAAAAAAGGGGATGACACAGATTCACCAAAGGAAATATCTCCACAATATTAAAGAGGTTACATGAGAGGGCTGAACACAATGTTCTACCTTTTTTTTTATTCCTTTTCCCCATGAGTACATACTATACTTAGTGGACTTATAGATCTTTCATGATGTGTGTTTCTGAATTTCTTTCAGCCATAGAAATGTAAGTTCTGTTATTCAAATAAGTCAAAGTGGAATTCATGCAGTGTTGAAGAAGCTACCGCACCTCCCTAGGTGCCTCTGAAAAATAGATATGTGACTGCAGGGAGAATCAAATAATGATGAGTATGAAGCTTCACCTAGCTTAGAGGTGATGCTGAGGCTAAGTCGAACTATGACTCATATCAAAACAACTTCAGTAAAGAAAAAAAAAATGTGTTCTTATCACAGGGGACTTGTTTTTGAAGGGTGTGGAAGGTCCTGTCTGCAGACCAGACCCACTTCTTAGGGAAGCCTGCTGACTCCCTGGGGCCCAGATTAAGGACATAAAGAGAAAACTTCCTACACTAGTTCAGCCCTTGGACTACTACCCATTACAAATTTTTCAAATACGCAGTGATGAACTTAAATCAAAAAGTCCATGGTCAATGAAAAGAGACATCAGGGCTTCAGGACAGCTGGTTAAGGGATTGGGAGCACAAGTAGTGTTCTTGTTCTCCTCTATCCCACCAGTTACAGGGATTCATGAAGGTTTAGGCAGAAAGATCCACCAGATGAATTCCTGGCTTTGAGTCTGGTGACACCGCTAGGCTGCCTATGGCTTGAATGGGTATCTGCTCTGCTGGGTAAAACACTGGCTGGATGGCCAGGCCCAAAGAGTGGTGTTAAATGGAATTAAATCCAGCTGGCAGCCAGTCACAAGTGGTGTTCCTCAGGGCTCAGTATTGGGACCACTTCTGTTTAACATCTTTATCAATGACCTTGATGAGAAGATAGAATGCATCCTCAGTAAGTTTGCAGACAACGAGTTGGGTGAGAGTGTTGATATGCTTGAGGGTAGGGAGGCTCTACAGAAAGATTTGGACAGACTGGGTTGATGTAATTAAGTACAAATGTCAAAATTACAAATGTCAATTGTATAAGCTTCAACAAGGCCGAGTGCTGGGTCCTGTACTTGGGCCACAACAACCCCAGGCATTGCTACAGGCTCAGGGAAGAGTGACCAGAAAGCTGCCTGGCAGAGAGGGACCTGGGGGTACTGATCATGAGTACTGACTGCGAGCAGCTGATCATGAGCCAGCGGTGTGCCCAGGTGGCCAAGAAGGCCAATGGCATCCTGGCCTGTATTAGAAATGGTGTGACCAGGAAGAGGGTGGTGATTGTCCCTCTGTACTCAGCACTGGTGAAGCCACACTTTAAGTACTGTTTTCAGTTTTGAACATGTCAACACAAGAAAGACATTGAGGTGCTGGACCAGGTCCAGAGAAGAGCAACTAAGCTGGTGAAGGGTCTGGAGAACAAGTATTATGAGGAGCAGCTGAGGGAACTGGGGCTATTTAGTCTGAAGAAAAGGAAGCTGAAGAGAGACTGTATTGCTCTCTTCTACTACCTGGAAGGGTATTGTGGAAAGGTAGGCACTGGTCATTTCTTACAAGTAGCTAGCTACAGAACAAGAAGGAATGGCCTCAAGCTACATCAGGGGAAGTTTAAACTGGACATTAAGGAAAAAAAATTCACTGAAAGGCATTGGAACAGGCTGCCCAGAGAGGTGGTTTAGTCACCATCCCTGGATGTGTTTAAAAGCTGTATAGATGTGGTGCTTGGGGATATTGGTTATTGGTGGACTTGCTAGTGTAGGGTTAATGGTTGGAGTCAATGATCTTAAAGGTCTTTTTCAACCTAGAAGATTCTAAGAATCTGCAAATGAAATAAACATAATGTGCAAAAAATAAAATGCAGAACTGATGATTGCCACATATGACAAAATACAGCAAAAAGAGTCCTTATGCTCTCTCTGTAGGTGAAGAATGATTCTATGAGAAATGATAAAGGGTGTCTGGATAAAATAATTAACCATATGTTCCCCCAGCACTCCTACATCACTTGTAATTTGTATAAAATATGATCAGAGTCAGATATAGCAAACGGATAAGGTAACTGCAGCATACTACTCCTACCCATAAGCGGGTATCATTAATAAACTGAGCTCTTAGAATCACAGGTGTAGCTTAACAGATCTGTGTAATAGATAACTGTGGAATAACATTCTGAATGGGAAAACAGGCAAGATAAAATTAATGCAGAGTATGATGGACTCAGGAGTGAAAACACTCCAGATTTGGTTCAGCTATGGTGTGTTATTCTGCATGGTCATGTTGTTTAATGTATCTGTTCTTTACTGATTTCCCTGTAAAATGGGATAGTATTTCCTATGTGATTCCTATGGAAATACTATCGTTCCTTTATGGAAGTTCTGTTTAGAAACAAAATCAATTAAGGATTTTGATCTTGTCAGCTGTTACAGACACAAGTCATAAAACTAGACAAAAGGAGTCCCTCCAAGTGAATAGATATAATACACAGATAACATAATTTCAAATTCCACAAATTACCTTTATTCACTTCCACTTTTTCAATTCAGAATCAGAAATAATCAAGAAAGCCCTTTAGGTAATATAGCTGTTTCTCTTCTATATTCTTCCACTGCACATTGAGTCAAACTGGGATTGTGGTGGCCAAATATTCTGAATCTAAAATGTGTATCTGTATGTGGGGATTTCTATCAGGTTGACAATCCAAAAATACTTTCTGCTCCTCAGTATGAGTGGAAAAATGTTATACAAATACTAACATATACTCAAAACTTCCTGTAAAAATGTAAGTGCTATAGTTCTGGAGTTTTCAACAAATGCTAAGGTATAGGTTTTAAAAAGTTATATTCTAGTATGAAAAATTATCTTTGTTTTTGAGAGATTCAAGTCACATTACTTCAGAAGTTATGTTCAAAAGTAGTAGTTAACATAAAAACAGAAAAGATGAGAGAAATATCACTAAGGTAACAATAAAGTAGTATGATTTATTCTACAGCTGTACATTAAAATGACTTTCTCATCAGATGTATTTTGGCCTTAATTTTAATGAGCAGCTCAAGAGAATTATGACAGATAGATGAATTAACCCCACTTGTAGAGGGTAAGGTAAACAAAAATCTTTCTTCTGTTTGCAGAAGCTCATATCACAAAGAACTCAGTTTTCCCCGTTATGTCAGAGAGTTGCTAAGAAAAATCACTTGTTAAATTAATGGCAACAGCTGGTGGTTACTATCAAATAATACATATCAAAATCTGACATTTAATTTTCCTCCACTGTATTCTATAATTTTGGCATATATGTATACCTTCATATGCATTTACATTTCTGGACAAGAAAAACTAAGTAGACCTGTAGAATACATCTATGACTCCAATTCATTTATAAAGTGCAGAGTGACATATAACCTTCAGAAAAGTAAAATGTTGCAAGTATAGCGTTCCTGACCGTATTAAGTCAGAATAACTAAAATGCTTACTATACAATAGAAGATTGTGAAATTTTAATCAACTTGGACTTGCTCAAAGCTCTTGAGTCATTTCGTCTCATAACTGTCACCAAATTTAGAGTACTGAACTATAGATTTGTGTGAGGTGACATAGTTGCATTGTTCTACTAGTTGCAATGAAACACGGGAGCAGGGTTTTCTCTGTTCCTTTTATGCTTTCTTACTTTCACATCACAGAAGTCCTTCAAGGAGTATTGAGGAGATAATGACATGCTGAGCACAACACACTGAGCACTTTATCACCACCTGATGTATTTGTAGAATCTGTTGTTAGAGCTGGCCACCTATAACTGTGTTACTAATGCCAGCTTGAAGCAAGCAAGACACATCTGAGGGACACATCATTTAACCACTATGGAGTTTGATAGTTAACCTCTCAAAACGATTTAATGCATTCATCTACTAAATACACCCACCTTCAATCAGATGTCACAGGTTCACGGTCTGGGAACTGTGATATTTGCAATTCTGTGAATAGTTTCAGGAAGATTGACAGGGCAGGAAAAGGGGCATGGAACTGCAGGTCTTGATACACAGAAAAAAGATTTGGAGTCTGAAAAAAGGTGAGAAACAGGGGAGATGCAGATGATAAATGCTACTTCTGAGAGGCAAACTTCCGTGTTTTTAAATTCTGTTACATTTGGGGTTTCTTCTTTTATTATCATATTGTGAAAAGACAACATGAAATCCTGTTATGCAATGAATCCTTTATTTTAATGACTATACACTTATTGCTAAGTCTCTTTTTTGACTGTTTTTTTTCTTATTACACTGCTATTCAAATGTGGATTTAAAAAAAAAAAAAAGCTTTATTTTCAAGCATGTATGTTTTATGGGAACAGATTCAAATAATTAGCCCATCAATTTGCAAAGACAACAAATCAAAGCAACAGCAGTGACTAGCTTGTCTTTTACACCTTTTTCATGCTTTTTAGCCCTTTTTAGCTCTGAAACATCCTACTGGAGGAACTGTCTGTTCATGGCTTAGAAGGGTGAATGCTTCAAGGGTTGAAAAACTGTCTGTATGGCCAGGCCTGAAAAGTGGTCATGAATGGAGCTAAGTCCAGTTGGCAGCTGGTCACAAGCAGTGTTCCCCAGAAGCCAGTTCTCTTTAATACCTTTATCAATGATCTGGATGAAGGGATTGAGTGCACCCTCAGTAAGTCTGCAAACAGTATGAAGCTGGGTGGCAGTGCAGATATGCTTGAGGGTAAGAACACCTTTCAGAGGGATCTGGTCAGGACGGATTGATGGCCTGAGGCCAGAGGTATGAGGTTCAATAAGGCCAAATGTTGGGTCCTGCAATTGGTTCACAACAACCCCCTGCAATGCTACAGGCTTGAGGAAGACTGGCTGGAAAGCTGGCTGGAAGAAAGGGACCTGGTGGTGTTGATGAACAGCCACCTGAACATGAGCCAGAAGAGTGCCCAAGAGGCCAAGGAGGCCAACAGCATCAGCAACAGTGTGGCCATCAGGAGTAGGGAAGTGGTTGTCCCCCTCTACACAGCATCAGTGAGGCCACACCTCAAATACTGTATTCAGTTTTGGGCCCCTCCCTACAAGGACATTGGGTTTCTGGAGCATGTCCAAACAAGGGCAATGAATTTTATGAAGGGTCTAGAGCACAAATCTTAGAAGCAGCTGAGGGAACTGGGGTTGTTTAGCCTGGAGAAAAGGTGGCTGAGGTGAGACCTTATTCTCTACAACTACCTGAAAGGAGGCTGAAGCAAGGTAGAGGTCAATCTGTTCTCCCAAGTAACGAGTGATAGGACAAGAGGAAATAGCTGAAAGTTGCAACAGGGGAGGTTTACGCTGGACATTAGGAAAAACTTCCTCACTGAAAGGGTTGCTGAGAAGTGGAACAGGCTTCCCAGTGAATATTAATCCTAAATTTATATAATTACTCTATTTCTAGAACAAATGAAAAGAAGTATTTATGTACATGGAACCACTCATATTCAGAGACTTACTGAAGGATAAGAGTCTGAGTTTTCAGAAGTTTAATAAGTCTCAGCAGATTATTTTAGAATTCAGGAATTCCAAGCTTTAGCCATGTTAATAACAGCAACAAAGAATTAGGAGAGCTTGAATGCATTCTCCATGAGGATTCCATTCTGAAGTGGGTTACCACATGAATTTTACCTGATTACAACTAGGAATTAAAGTGTTAAACGCATAATTAATCATGGTTAAAAACCTAGAAATAATTTCTCCAGCATACAGCATAACTGCACATTGGTTAATATTCAGATAGATTGTTCAGCTGTCCTTTTACAAACTAGACTGGAGGTTATTAGAAAATATTAGGATCACAGGATATGAGGCTTTCAGACAGCCCAAGTGGCAGTAGGTCAGTACGTTAAACACCTGAATTGCTTCCCAGTGTTTAGACAACAGATTTATTTGTCTGCACCCTCATGCTGGGCTCCACCCTCCCCTGCCCCATCCCTGACAGCAAGGAGGAGGCCAAGGGGAGGTGGGATGGGCTGAAGGAGATGAGGGGCTGTGATGCGACTGCAGCCCCGGGCAAGAGATTGTCCGACACAAACAGGAGGAACAGCAGCTGTCCTTGTTGGCAGGGGCCATGTCACAGTGGGGTTGGTGACACAGCTGGGTCAGAAATGGTGTGACCAGCAGGAGTAGGGAGGTGATTGTGCACCTGTACTCGGCACTCGTGGGACCGCACCTTGAGTGTACCACTGTGTGGTGCTCCAGCACCACAGTACAAGAAGGACATTGAGGTGCTGGAGCAGGTCCAGAGAAGGGCAATGAAGCTGGTGACGGGTCAGGAAAGTGTGCCTTATGAGAAGAGGCTGAGAGAAACAGGGTCGTTGAGTCTAGAGAAGATGACTGAGAGGAGACCTTATTGCTCTCTACAGTTACCTAAAAGGAGGCTGTAGTGAGGCTCTTGGTCTTTTCTCCCAAATTACTAATGATAAAATGAGAAGAATGGCCTCATGTTGCATCAGGGGAGGCTTAGATCAGATATTAGGAAGAAATTCTTCACTGAGAGAGTGGTGAGGCACTGGAACAGGTTGTCCAGGGAGGTAGTGGAGTCATCATCCCCGGAGGTGTTTAAAAAATGAGTGGACATAGCACTTGAGGCCATGGTCTAATGGATAGATCGACATTAGGATGAAGGTTGGACTCAATGATCCTAGAGGTCCTTTCCAACCCTAAAGATTCTATGATTCTGTGAAAATCCCTTTTAAAAATTTCCTGACAACAGCACGCAGAGTGTTATTTAGATTCTAAATTTCTCATTTTAGCATATATGCACTTATATGATATTGAACTATATGGCTTCTTAGTAGCAAGTAATTAAATCCTCACAGGAGTCAAAACTGGAACCTATGTCTCCTGCATCTCAGAACAGCCAAAATGAGGTTTCTCTCTCTTAGGTAGAGAGACATTTCCATTCTCTCTGTCAAGTAAAAAAAACCCACCAGATGTTCTTTAGTTCTTGATGACCAATGTGTATATGCTGCTCTTTAGAAAACATGAGATACGTTGCAGATGAGAATTAAATTTCCTGTATATATCTATACTTTCAGTTCCATGGTAATTGAAATAACAGTGTCTTACCTCAACACTCATCTTCCTTGTTTCCTCCCTTGATATATCCCAGGTCAGTAAATATACTGTGAAAAAGAATTAACTGCTAGAAACATGGGAATGTGGAGGTAGGCATGAAAGAAATATGACCATGTTCAAAGAGTTGCATTAAAGTTGCATTGGCAAATGCTAAAAATATCATCAAATATTAGTAATTTTACCACTGTCCTCAATGTTACCGTACCATTCAAATTATATAACTAGCACAAACATTCCTCCCGGGTCAATCTTCTTGTTCTGAGGTACTGATGGGAGGAAACATAGTTCTTCTCAATCTGGTATTCTTAACCTAGCAGACAAGTTAACTGAGCAGGTATGTTCAGGCAGCATGTGAATATGGGGGAAGGAGATACTCTATCACCTCTGTTCAGGAGTATGTTTTTTTACTGCAGCTATTATTGGTGCAGGACTTTGCTAATCCTTCTAAAGGTGAGCTAGAGAGGTCTTCAGACAAACCATTCACGTCATTCTGTCACACTGACAAAATTTGTCTGAATGGCAGTTGGAAAAATGATCAGAGCACTTGTCATTTAAATACAGTTTAACTCAGCAAAATTTTAAACCCAGAATTTTACAAGACCAGAAAAACAATGTTTTCTGATATCTCTACTTTTGGGGTTTTTTTGTGCATTTTTAAAAGGCTTGTTAATCCCAACTGGAGGTAGAAGAATCTTCTAAACTAAAGCTACAAGATACTGTAAAGTGGTATAATTTCCAAAGCAGCCTGAAAGGAATGCTGTCTAATGGATCTTCCATCCTAAAATACTCATTTGATTCTGTATGCAATCCCTACACAGAAAAAGTATGTATTTGACATATCATTGGCCAAACCAGATGCCCAATGAGCTGTCAGTCCTGAGTATTGGTATGTTAAGGATTTATTAAAAATGTTGAAGCAGTTGTGGATAAGACTATGTGTGTTTCTGAAATATGCATATCAGCAGACTTTAAAATAAACTTTCAAAAAATTTAATTTTAAATTGGTCCCACAAAATGATAGGCACTTTTTGGTAAAGACGGATCAAGTTTTACTTGTCAATCAGTACCACACTAACTTTTTAACTTATTTCTTTCTTCTTTCATTTTCAGTTTGTGCTTGTATGCACTTCAGGTGATAACTCTAAAAGATCTTCTGATTAACCTTTGTTTCCATGGAAACAAACAATTTAATCTGTTCAGTTTTTGTTCCATTTTTGAAATTAAATAATTATTTGGGTGTATAAATAATCAGTCTGCTTTAAAAAAAAAACACATTGCTTTCTTCATGTAAAAGCTAGGGATAATAATTTTTGGCTTAGGCACTGGAAAATTAACTTTTCTGTTAATATTTGACAACTAGGTTCTTCAATAGAATTATTCATTTAACACATAATAAATAAGGAATAAGTATCTGGTTTTATGTCCCTATAATATGCCAAGATATAAAGTTTTCTTTAAAATTAAAAAGCCCGCTAATTCATTACAAAAAAAAAAACAAGCAAACAAAAAAAACAACAGAAAACAACAAACAAACAAACACACAACAACAACAAAAAACATAAAACACATGTTCCAACAATTAAATCTGTGTATAAACCATTTTTAGGTCATTAACAAAAGTGGCTGCAATTTAGAATAATTATTTTGCATACTTAGAAGCAGACATACACATATATATATTTGTACATCTACACAGAGAGGCATTACACTATGTCTGAAAAATGTGTTTGAGACTTTGGGGAGACTTTCCTTTTGCCACATAAGGTCAAGCAGGTATCATACATTGAATCTTGCGTGCTGCGTGCTGGAACAGCACACTATACATGTATGATTGAGTTTACACTGCAAAGGAGATCATATTCTGGTCTCCTATATTTAGTTGTATATTTTCTGAAGTAAATTTATTTATTTGATTAACATTCAAGATAGAATAAGCTTTTCTTGTCATTTCTAAAAGTTCTCTGTTCTATGACCCGAAACACACATATCTCGTCTAAGTAGCCTAAGTTATCCAAACTACATGCCACATGAATCATTATTCCCCAACATTTTTTAGCAAGGAGCAATTTTTTAGTAATTTGTGTCTTTAATTCAGACTGGTAAATCCTGAACCTATCAAATGGAATTGAACCAGGAACTCTAATTTGACAAAAAATTAGATTCACATCTTGTGCATCTTAAGGTTTAATGACTTAAATACTTTCAACTGTGAACTAGAATCTGCTCTTTCTCTTCATCTGAAAGTTATGAGACCAAAGATGGAAGGATAAAACCAGTTAAGTTTGATTATCTTTACTGCAGCACTTCCAAAATTTTGGGAATGCTAGGTATAGGAGTTTGCAGTTTAATTATTTTTCAAGAGTATTTAATGAATAAATCACACTTTCTATGTGCACTTGTTTGTTGTAACTTTACACATTGATTCATAGCTCGAATAATTTTATTATATTAGCTGCATGTTTAGGCTAAGTAATTACCTATAGTTTCAATTCAGCAGTGAGATACAGCATAGTACTTTTAATTTGAGATATCAGAAAACCCATACTGAATTGATTGTGCAAATTAAATGGCATAAAGTCAGTGCAAGAGGAGCTTTATTAGAAGCCATGTCAGGCCTCTGAGCAGCTCTGCTGGGAAATCTATTAAGAAGTCACCTGAGAATCTGTGTACTTAGTCAGCTAATAGAAGTATTTTGTCTTTTCTTACAGCAAACTGAGCTCCTGAATGTGTGTCATATATTAGGTGTTCAGTAGCAAAATTTGTACTTCTAAGACATCAGCAATACTCCTTATAGAGACTTGGGGAGCCATAGGGCTTCCTTAACTCTTTAGAAGACCTGCTGGCTCATGAAACTTAATTAACTTAATTGCCACGTGGAATTACCTGCTTGCCATTGATGGTGACTTAATGAGGAAGGTGTGTTTGTTGCCTGCAGTGCCTTTTGGTGTAAGCAGAGTGGGAGAGTGGGACAAAGAGCTATCTGTGGCATTATTATGACAATACAGTGGTCAAAACTAACAAACCAATACACATCTCAATAAGCTTATGAGAACTAGATGCTACTTGAAGTGATTCATATCCCTAAATCCCATTCTTAGGGAGTCACCTACAGAAAATGTGCACTGAATGACATAGAAATTCATACTGAGAACCAGATATGTTTATCAGAAAATTTTCTTTCAGTGAAGAACGTCCTGGATTGTGCATTGTGCAGGAGGTCTGGACCCTGGTGAACGTAACAATACCTTAGGACCTTAAAATAAATACATTGAAAAAAAGTAGAAGAGAATGAAAGACCTTGGATTTAGTGTGTTAATATTTTTATATTCTCTGATCACTTTTATAATCTTCAATTGTTTTATATTTGATTCCTGTGTTCATCATTGTCAAGTCTGAGCAAATAAAAACAAACAATAAAAATAAAAAGAATCTTTTTATTTTTCTGTTGTTCTTCGATACTTCTATAGAATCGAAAGGAAAACTTCTGTCTTTGCAGTTGACTTTATAGAATAAAATAAAACCTTTATAGCAAATAAAAAGTCTCATCTGCTTTCTACAGGATGAAATCCTGGCTCCATTATGTCACAGAGAAACCGCTCCAATAACTTCAATTAGATCAAGATTTCCCCACAGCTTTTCAAAGTAGTTTTAACATTCATATGCCAATCCTACTCAGTTCTGTTTCATCTGCATGCACTTCTATGCAGACACTCAGCAGAAAAGAACATGCATTCATCTTTTGCTAGCCATAGTTACCATGGAGCCATCAGTCACAAGAGCAGAGCCATTACAGTTCAGGATTTCAAAACATTTATCCTTTGCCAGCTGTGATTCAGTGAATTTACTACTCCAGCTCTTGATCATGGAAAAACTTATATGGCTACAAGAAATAGTTAATAACCTGCCCCTTTCTGAAAAC
Source organism: Chloroceryle amazona (assembly GCA_027560015.1). Classification (NCBI taxonomy): domain Eukaryota; kingdom Metazoa; phylum Chordata; class Aves; order Coraciiformes; family Cerylidae; genus Chloroceryle; species Chloroceryle amazona. The sequence goes on from JANHFX010006350.1 coordinate 60,536, forward strand.
TGGAAAGATGTTATGACAAGTCCCTAAGGCAGTACATTTGAAAACTTCACTATTTTTATTATGATATTTTTGCTTTATCTGCTTAATTGATAGGTTTGTTAAAAAGGAAAATAAAAGAAGCAGGAGGATGCTGAAAAATATTTACATGCAAAAGCAAACACGGCATATAACGACATTGGAAGGTCCCAGACTCTCAATCCTGGCTCCCCTCTCCCTCCCAGAAATAACTGCAAAATTAGCACTTTCAATGAAGCTTTTCCACAACATTTCAGTTTTTGGCCAAAGATGGAAAGAATAATTCAGGATTGTTTGTATAGACACCATGCTTATCTAAGATTATGAAGAAAAGGGATATTATTATTAGAGAAGGATGATCTCCAACAGCATAAAAATTTGCACAGTAAGTAAATAACTTTTAAATATCCAAGACTTTGCTAAGACAGATGTGAAGCCTTCCCTATTTCTGTAAGCAACAGAGAGAATTGTAAAAATGGATGATCTGTATCTAAGAGAAATCATGAGATCTAGCCCCTTGCTCTGTTTTTAGATTTGGTATTCTGTGGTGAATATGTTAAATTTTATTCTTTAAATGTAGCTAATTTGACTAAGGATTTTGTTTCATTTTTATTTTCTTTTAATTACCACTACATGATATCAGTTTTCCTTAGTATCTGGAAAATACTCTGTTTCTAAGGAAGTAGAAACAAAAAGCAACAGAGAACTTGAATTTACTACTTCAGTTACTTCAGAAATAGTGCTTATTTATTGTAGATTTCTATGTGCATGATCCAGATACTGTCATATTCATCAAAAAACATGTTAATGGAATGATCGAAAAGCAGATTCCCTAACCTACAATCAACATACCATCTCCTCTATGTCAGCAATATTCTTACTCCCAATACTATGTCCATCCAACAAAGTCCTTTTTCCTTGCTCTCTGCATCATGTCTCATGTTGTAACTCTATAAAGAGCCTGCATTTTGCTATTATTTCTTCTCATAATTCTGATTTGGGATGCTTTTGCAAGTACAGACTATTATGGCTGAATTCTGGCCACATTAGCCAAGTGATCGGAAACCAGTTGCTCAGACATTATTTTTAAAAATAAGTTGTTGAGTAGGAAGCAACAGAAGTGGACAAATCTCTCTCAGTGTGATGGCTAAAAGGCATGATGAAAACTGTAATTTTACTATAAGAATATTTCTGACAAGTTGAACTATCTGTCAAATAAATATAGTAAGCACTTGATCTTGCCTATCACTGAATGTCATACATATGTATATATACATATATAGAAAAGATATGAAGGATCAGGATCACAATGTTATGCTTTCAAAAGTACTGTGAAGCTTTGTTAAAACACCACTATATGAGCAGCAGAATGTCATTCTCTCTAGACTCATAATTCAAGTAATCAGAAATTGTATTGTTTAAGAGGGGGAGGGATAGATTAGCATTTTGTATCATCTCTCCATTATAAACTGTCTAAGCAGCACTTGCTCATATGGGATCTCACTTTGCCGAGCTAGGAGAAAAGATGTCCTTCCTCTGTGATTTTATGAGCACTTTTAAGGCCCAGTGAACTCCACAAGGAGTACTCCACAAGGGTACCTGCACAAAAGGAAAGCTCCATAGAAACATCCTTAGCTCATATTAGTGCCATTTGTTCTATGTCCAGGCTACCAGGGAGTATGGGAACAAAATGATTAACAGTAATGCTGATAATACAGCTGGTCATACTTTTCCAACAGAAACACAGAATCGTAGAATCATAGAATGGTAGGGGTTGGAAGGCACCTCTGTAGATCATCGAGTCCAACCTCCCTGACAAAACAGGATCACCTAGGGCAGGTCACACAAGAACACATCCAGTCAGATTTTGAAATTCTCCAGAGAAGGAGACCCCACAACCTCTCTGAGCAGCTTGTTCCAGTGCTCCATCACCCTCACAGTAAAGAAGTTTCTCCTCATGTTGAGGTGGAAATTCCTATGTTATAGCTTATACCCACAATTCCTTGTCCTATTACTGGACACCACAGAAAAGAGACTGGCACCTTACACTTGACACCCATGCCTCAGATATTGATAGACATTAATAAAATCCCCTCTCAGCATTCTCAAGACTAAACAGCCCCAGGTGTCTCAGCCTTACTTCATAGGAGAGATGTTCAAATCCCTTCATCATCCTCATAGCTCTCTGTTAGATTTTCTCCAGCAGATCTTCATCTCCTTGAATTGGGGAGACCAAAACTGGATACAGTATTCCAGGTGTGGTCTCACCAGGGCAGAGTAGAGGGGTAGGAGAACCTGCCTAGACATGCTGGACAGTTTTATTAATGCACCCCCGCATACCACTGGCCCTCTTGACCACAAGGTCACGTTGTTATTCCATGGATAACTTACTATCCACTAAGACTCCAAGGTCTTTCTCCATTGTGATGCTTTCCAGCAGGGCAACCCTAACCTGTACTGATGTCTGGTGTTATTCCTCCCCAGATGCAAGACTCTACACTTGTCCTTATTGAACTTCATGAGGTTCACCTTTGCCCAGCTCTCCAGCCTGTCTAGATCTTACTGGATATCAGCTCAGCCTTCTGGTGTGTCAGCCACCCCACACAGTTTCAGATCATCAGCAAACTTGCTGAGGTTACACTCTATCTTCTCATCCAGGTCATTGATGAAAATATTGAACAAAAAAGGACCCAGTACTGATCTCTGGGGAATACCACAGGCCTCCAACTTGACTCTGTGATGCTGACCACAACTGTCTGGACTCTGTTGTTGAGCTAGTTTTCAATCCCCCTCCCAGTCCAATCATCTATTTCATATTTATTGAGTTTTCCTATGAGGCTGTTATGGGAGACAGTATCAAAAGCCTTTCTGAGGTCAAGTTATATGACATCCACTGCTATCCTTTCATCTACCCATTTGGTCATGGGATTAATCAAACAAGATTTCCCCTTGGTAAATCCATGTTGACTACTCCTGATAACCCTCTTCCATGTGGTTAGAGATTAACTCCAGAATGAGCTGCACTTTTTTTTCCCCTACTTTTATTCATCTACTGTCCTTCTGAGTTCCTTTATCCTACAAGTGCAAAAAAAGATTAATTTCATTTCATTTTCTTGAATTTACTGTCCCTTTAGTTAATTAGGAACACAGTGATGCAATGAAGTTCTTAATTTATTCCAATAAAGAACAAAAATTATCCAGTCTAAGCTAAGGATGAGTGCTAAATTAGCAGTAAAAGACAAAGAAAACCTACCACATTGGAGAAATCCAGTCTCCTATTGAGTGTTTACTGCTGCTAATATTTGGTAATTTCCTAACTAATTAATTTATTTAATAGGAAGGTGGAAATAATAAGTTTGTTTATGAGTACAGAATACAAAATTGGCTGTATTAACCAGAAAATATTAGATTTG
>JANHFX010006350.1:73352-95720 GCA_027560015.1 Chloroceryle amazona
TGATTTCAATGATTGATTATGCTCTTTACTGAAATAACAGGCTGAAGACTAGTTTTATGTAGAAACTGATAGTCTCCTGGAGATGGTCTTTGTCTCACAGTCAAGCAACACATATGAAACACTATTAGGACAGTTTTTTTCATTTATTAATACCTCGCCAGCTCTCAGCATATCAGGAGACAACACAAACAGGCAAAAATACAAGGTACATAAATATAGCCCTTGTTTTCAATCCACAGTGTAGAAAGTACTATATTTCTGACATTATTTCTAAATATTTCACAGGTAAACCTCCACAAAGTAGAATAATTAAGGCTCAGTTCTCTTACTTGAACAGAGGCATGTAATGCTATTTGAGATGCCCAGTGGTTTTGAGACCTCTGCCAAGGGCTAATGGTTATAAAGTAGTGTTTAAGGAAGATGCATGCCTTTCTGAAACAGATGGGACAACCTGATACATCCAGGGCATCTCTGCTAAAACTAGGCAAATATTCAGACAGCTTGAGTAATCCAGGCATGTATTCACACAATCAGTTTGAGAGCATTGAGAGCTCTTACTATAGAAAAACTCTAGATAAGAGGAATTTGATTTCAAGAGGATAAAACTAGTTTTAATGATAAGAGAAGTCAGAGGATTTTCTAAAACAATTATAGTGATAATAGTCCTAAATACTGTAAAAGGACAGTAAATAGCTTTTCCAAGTCTTTCCAAAGCCAGCCATTTAATTCGCTTATTCTTCAGTAAGACAATGTATAATAACTTGTAACTGGTTATCCAAGATTGCATAGCCTGGCCAAAGGTACAGCCTACAAAGAAAAATTAAAACATGCAGCAACAAAACTATAGCTTCCATAAAAAATAGCAATTGTGAACAGTAGCTTTATACTTAGGTCTTTTTTTTAAGTTTAACTCTTCATGGAAAGTGAAAGCATTTTGCACAGGGGAGAAAAAGAAAAAAAAAAGTTGGATTAAAAATATAATTAAGACATTATATGCTGGATTTCATCCTAAGAAGTTCCTTTAAGCAAGCTACAATACCTTGCTTTTTTTGTGAATGAGATTTATGTTTTATTTTACTGAATTCAGTGAGTTCAGGCAAAACTACATCTTTCCATATTACCAAAGAAAGTGAAAGAGGAAAAATAAATCTTTCTTCAGCACTATTTATCAGGTAAAATAAATTCCACTCTGGCCAGAGATGTGCACTCTTCAACATCAAACAGAGCCACCTGTATCTCACAAAGTCAGAGTTGTTTTTGTCTTCAAAATTATTTGGTAAGAGACACAATGGTTTTGTAAATGGTATACAAATGTGCTCTTGAATAGATACCTACTGTAAAGACTAGACTGGAAGGGAAAGTATGGTCACCTCCAGATAACCCTGAAGAGCTTATTGAGGGAGATTGACAACAGAAACCAACCAAATGGAAGAATGCCTGTTTAGGATGCTTATGAACTGATCACTCCTAGCTGTCTCTAAAGCGTTAAAAAAAAAAGAGCAAACTGCCAAGGTGAAATATCATTCCCTTGAAAGGAAGTAATTTATCATTGTATTTAAGAACTTGTGCTGTCAACCTTAATAAATAAAATGGTCCATTGATATAACTCAAATCACTGATGCATGTCTTCAATATATAATGCTTAATTAGGTGTACCAGATTAACTTATTTCTATGTAAAGTGTTTGTGTTTTATGGAATGAGCCATTTAATTAAAAAGGCCCAAGTAGAACACTGTCTCACATCACAGCCCTGCCCTTTGATTGCAAGTAAAATTTCCAAACTAAAAAAAAAAAATAATCAAGGAAACTTGAGATAAATTGACTATTGCAAAGAGTATTGTCTCCCTGGCATTTATATGTTCTTTAACTACTTTCTAGGAAATACGTTGAATCGATCTGTAAAGATGACCTCTTCATTTGATCAGTTCAGGCTTGGAATATAGGATCTGAAAATCGGTGGAAATTCATAATGCTTACCTCAGCTGGTACAGGCTATTATGCTGAGAAAAATAAACTCTTCTAGTGCCCATCACAATTTTATAATATATATCTAAGATAAATAGGAATAGTTACCCTTTTGAGTTCCCTTCTCTTTTCATTGACTGTAGAGGAGTTCTAGACAACAGCTACTAGCTCAGACTAGATATCTCAAGTGTTGATAATGAGTCACGTTAGATAAATACTGATTGTACAGACTAGTGAGACAAACGCTTCCAAAGTAGTAAATGAAGACTTCAAACTTACAGTGAATACTGGCAAGAATTTTTGTCAAAAGGGATACAAATGATCACAATAGGGTATTCAAAATAGGGCACATAAAAATGGCCACACCCTGTTCAGGCTTATGATAAGAAGGAATTTGGAAAGAAGTCACCTAGATCTTTGAAAGGGTCACCTAGATATGCCTCTTCTGATAAAAAGATGGATGCATTCAATAAGGATATATATTTTTCTGTAACTGTTTCCTTATACAAGCCCTTTTGTAAAAATTATATGATATCACAATTTTCCTGCCTTTTAGGTACCTCTTTATTGCTTATCAGTGTAAAATTGAATTAAGAAGCATTGAAAGTTGCAGTTAAAGTCCATACTCCTAAGAGAATTCTTTTAATTAGTGATCTTCTACCCACGTTTCTCACAACTGAAACAAAAGCTTAATGATATACAGAAAAAGCAGGAACATAGAAACTGTGGTATTACCTCAGGTTATTAGCCTGTCTAATCTTCCATCTTTCTTCAGATTTGGATGCCCTCAAATAGGCAGTCTTGTATTTAGTGTCTCCAGTGACAAAGCTTCCAGTGACTTTACTGGCTTAGTATGGAACTCCTAGGAGGTACTAATATGTATCTCCAGGCAATGGGAAATACCTCAAGACTCTTCTAGTGAAGCTTTCTGGCCTTTCAAAACCTTCACTATTGGTAACTAGAAGGCAAAAATATCTATAAATAAAAACGGTGAAAAACAGATGCAGGAGTAATATTTTTTTAATAAAATGTGAAGCTATATGGGGTAATTTGCATGGATTAAATTGCTAATTTTCTGAAGGTGTATTCTATTGATGTTAAGTAGGAATACAAAATCACTGAATTTCTAAAAAATTCATGAAGTGTATCTTCTTACTGATACATTTCTATCCATATACATATTTTTCTTATTGACTTCATAACCATTTTCTATTTTAAAAGTTTGAACACATTAGTTTTCATTAATGTACATTTAAATTTATCTATAGAGACCAAAATCAGAACTGATTGTATGTTGAAAAAAAGAATGCATGTTCTAGACATTCAAAATCACATCTTCTTTTACTAAAAGTGTAAAAAATTAATCCAAATTACTTGCTTTAAAACACATTTTCACAATATCCAAAGACTATTTCCATAAGTGTAAATTACCATTGAGAAGAATCCCTGCATGTTCGGCTTCTCATTATTCAAATTTTCATTCAGTAAAATACAAAGCCACATGCAAGTACTTTCTATTGCTATTACATTTTGGCTGATAGTTTCCTTGGGATTTTTTCCTATAATTCAGTTCCTGTGAGTGGAAACTAATTACCCCTGGAAGAGCTCTATCACAGACCAGAAATTCAGCCCCATGTAGCAAGTCAGAGGAGAAGGACTGAAGCCTTTTTCTTGAAAAAAAACACCCAAGATGTAATTATGAACATATAATTAAATTCAGTTGTCATTAGCAAGGCTTCCCCTTGTTTTTTGATTGTGGTTTTATTTATTTATTTAAAATTATAAATTCACAATCAAAATTACTGAATGACCAGCAAAAGTGCTTGCAGGTAGTCTTTCATCAACTCTCAATTCCTCTTCCTTTTTTTCTTAATTTGTCTAATCTCTTTGCTATGGTTCAATGTAATTTTTTTCTGCTGTCCTCAAAGTCTAACTTCTGTAGAGTAAATTTTCCAGCCAGACGTCCGGAAGCTATTTTCCGTCCTGGGTCACAATGTTCTGTAGCTATAAAGATGTGACAACATACCTATGGAAGCTGTGTGTCATTTAAATTAGTCACTTGATCATTAATATTTTGTAACTGAATATTGGAAAAACATTAAGTAAAGTCACCTGTTGCTCAAAGAGAAGGAGAGAAGAGTAAAATATTGGTGTATAAAAATGAGAACCAGTATTAAAGAAAACAGTTTGATATTAAAAGGCCTAACCCATAATTTTATAATCATCATATAAGTGTTAAAAAAGTCTATCTCCAAAATTGTTAGTTAAAGCTTCCTGTTTAAGATTAAGGATGAAAAAATGTGGTTTTCAGCTTCCCCTGGAACATAGATCATAAACAAAGAAAAATCAAAACTTTGTTTCCTGAAGTCTTCTTTTTTTAAAAAACAGATTATTAAAAAAACAAAACAAAACAAAACACAAAACAACAAAAAAAAACTAGTGTTCATCTCAAGGTTTTTCTTTCTATTTTATTTTCTTCTTTCTTAGAAGTATTTTATTCTCATCTTCTGGAGATCTGTGCTCACTTCTCTTATTCAGGTAAGGAAAATAATGTTATAATCCTTGCTCCTCATAGCCTTGAATTTACCTGAGAATTTCTTTTTACAAGACAAAATAGCAATATCCCTATTTTACAGGTGAAAAACTGAGGCACTGAAAGTCTAAAGAAGAGATCAGATCACTAAGTACTTTTAATTTAAGAATTTCAGGATTTTAGGACTGGCTTTCAGATTCATTTTAATTTCAGGTAGAAAGCCGAAGCTCCTAATTTATAAGCCTATTTATCTTTGTTGGGTTTTGTTGTCAACCAGTCAAGGTAGGTTTCACTCGATTGAACATTTGAATGACCCTCAGAGGACAGTTAAGCTCCTGTCTGTGATTTCCTCACTACAGTGCCTAGTGTGCAATGGGGTGAATCCATGATTTGATTTGTGGATCCAGAGGATTCAGAATATCTATATTTGGCTGCGATGCTTCCTCTCAGAAGGAATATCAGGAAGGTCCCTCTGCTATGTGCCAGGTACTCTCAACCTCACTCTAGTCACTCTGCCAGTGGATAACAAATAACCAATTATCACTGGAATGGCAAATCCCTCAAATGCCTGAGAAATGGGAGTCTGCTCACACTCTCTCCAACTCCTGTTGAGTAATCTGACAAATGAGATTCTGAATTATTCTTTACCATCCTTCTTGCCCCAGGATTGTATCATTTTGACACAGCTTCCAAAGAAGCTCCCAGTGACTGTATGCAGCCTATTCTGTAGCCTCCTGCTTTGAACACTGCAATGGGGCACGAGGCAAAGGAGAATTGAGAACTGACTGATTTCTCCTGTTTTGTGAGTGCTTGAAGAAGCTGTCTTTTTTTCAGCAGATGATCTCTTCCTCAGGCTTGGTTTTGAATGAGATTGCTATGCTGCTGGTGGAGTCTGTGATGCAGCATTTGCTTGGCATGTGCAGATCACAGCCAAGAGCTTGGCCCCATCAAATACTTAAACAGAATCTCAGACAAACTTGAATTAGAATGCTTCCTTGTCTGTGCTGCTCCTAGACGTGTATGGAAATAATTAATTATCTGCCAAGGAAGTTTAAACCTGACCCTCAATGACAGCTGAATGGCCATGGGCTGCCAGAATCACTCTCAGAGCTCTGAGGGCCCTACTAGGCTTAAATGGCTCTGCCCAGCCTCCCTGGTGCTCTCCCCATGCTGCCCATGGTCCAGGACCCCATATTACTCATCAGCCCCTGCCCTAGTGATGCCATAGGACATTGGTCTCCATCTCCCCACAGCATGGCTGTGGGCCCTGCTGAGCCAGGACCACACATGGGCCTTGACCTATCCCTGTCCCCATGTCAGTGCCCAGTGCCAGGGATACCCCGTGGCTTGCCATGCTCCCTGGTTGGGGTGGTGGGACTGGTCCTGGTTTCCAGGCCCTGCCTTGGTACCCTAGGGAGTCCCTACTGCACCTAGACCCCAGGTGCCCCTTAGCCCACCTAGCACCTGACAATGATGCCCTTGAATTTACTTGTCTGTTAAATATGTTTTTAAGTAACAAAGGCGAATTTCCAGCTCTCAGAGTGGTTTCTCTGAAGAGGCCCAGGATGCACAGAAGCTTTTAGAAATGTATAGTCTTTTAAACCCAGGAAAAACTTATTAGGGCACATCTCCTAATCTACGTAGTAAACATACCCTAGCCATTGCAAAACAGTTTGCTGATGGGCTGGATCCAGACAAAGGTGGTGGCAGTCTACTATGCTAAGATTTATGAGGCAATTCCCAATTGCCATATTTGCATTCACTGCTTCTGCAGCCTATTATCCATGAGTAAAATGGCTTATCTCCACAACTAGAAGTGGTGACCCACCTTCCCCCCTCTAACAGCCTCCACTTGTAAATGCAAAAAGGACAATGAAGCAAAGCCATCTGATAGTATCAGATGATATCAAAAATAGTACTGTGAGCAAAAATCGAAACTGATAGCACTTTGAGAGAAAAACAGTTGACAAGAACGGTTTCTGCTGAGAAGCACACGTAGCACCTATTTTGCCAATTCTGTTAGGAGCCGTAATTTCTGGCAGAAGGGCAGGGCAGACATCTGGGGATGGTAATTTCTTAAATTGCCTGATATTAATTTATCAGAACTCATTAGTCTGGTCATTATTATTTGCCATTCTTACATACTTTATAGATGCAGTGTGAGGTGTTTCATGTCCTGCACCTGAGAAATAACTGAGTTTTAAAGTTCAGATGCAGATTTGAGATTCTAGTGTTAATAAAAGACATTTTAAGGCATTTTCTGCTTTGGGCCACGTAGTTATTATTAGTTTAAGGCCACTGTATTTTTTTAATGATTTTGCCAATTGCAGTGTTCTTTGAGACTGCCCATTGCTGTTTAAAAATATTTCCTCTAGTATATCCCACATATATAACATATGCTTAAGTAAGTATGTTTTACAGATAAGGTACATTAATATGGGCCATATGGTTCAAATTCTCTTGGAATAAATTAGGAGCCATTATATGTGTTGTTCTTCTAAGTGGATTTTTATGAATGATTGCTTTATTCTGTGTAGTGTGTCATATGTCTTCAGTACAATTCTCAACATATGTGAAAAGTACATTTGTTCAAACAAACTAGATTTCCTTCATGTGAAGCTTTAATTTTGCAAAAGTGTTATTAAAATTTCTGATAATGTTGTATTTATATGTTAAGCAAGTATCTACATATATTAAGATATATTTTCAGTGTACTTTTTAAAGTTATTACAATTATTCTGCTAATTTTTCATGCACTGATCTGAGTTGCATATTCAGTTAGCACTAACATGTTAATTGGAAGCACAAGAAATAAGTTTACAAAGGGAAGATTGTTCTGGAGGTTTTAATTCCTTTTTCCTATCAGTCACAGTAAGAAGTGGGAGTATTTCATAATAATGTCAATTCTCTCTTCTCACATGCTTAAAATTTCACAGACAAATGAAAATGATCTTGCCTATAGCTGAAAAATAATCCACTGGAGTCTGTCAAACACAAAAATGTATTCCTAATTCTCAAATAATCCTTGATCTTACATTTTTATGTACAGGAGAGTGGCAATCAGGAGACCTGAGCAGGAGTGGCATAATTTAGGGTCAGGACAGCCCGCTGTTAACTCTCTGTTAAGTCCCCTCGAACCCCAGAGAGGAAGAGAAAGGGACTAAGGGAGAGAGACTTAGCAATTAGAAAAGGCAACTAGAACAGCTTTAATGAAAATGAAAATTATACTAATAAAAGTAGAATATAAATACAAAACCAGCACTAAAAACAACCCCCCCAATGGCAATTACATCACCATCACCACTGTTGCTGTGCAGCAGGCACTGGGAAAGTCCCAGAATGGGCCCAGGAGCAGACTGAAGCCATGCTCAGGAGATGGATTCTGGTACCAGATTCAGGAACACACAGATCTGGATAGAAGGCAGAATGGACAGAGTCCTCCTCGGCTGCTGGCCATTGAGGAAGCAAGAAAGAAGCCAAAAGAGCTGAAAGTTTGACCCTTGTGACCCCTCAGCTTTATACCGAATATGATGTCTATAGGATGGAATCCCTCATTGGTCATTTTAGGGTCATTTGTCTTGGCCACTCCTCCCTGCAGATACAGCCTTTTACTTTCTGCACCCCTCAGTGTGGCACACAAGATACAGCAGTGGCCTTGGGCTGAACACAAATCCTTGGTACTAACTCTAAACATGGGGTGTTATCACTGCTAGAAGCAGACACTGACACTGCCTGTGAAAACAGGCTGCTAACTTCTGACAGTGCAGTTAGTTAGAACAAGTTGGCTGAAATATGCAGTCACTGAACAGAATTAGTTCTCACTCAAAACAGAAGGAGTCAGAAAAGGGAGAAACAGGTCCATTTTTACATTTTCCTCCTACAAGTGAGCAGAAAAGTTACTTTCCATATCCATGTGATACCTGGAAGATTAATCTGTAGTGTACTTTAATGTTCTCTAAACTACAAAGAAATTTAGAACTAATAATTTGAGGATAAAGTTTATGAACATATCTGAAAATCAAATCTCACTTTGTGAGATCAATAAAACACAAAGGAGGAACCTATGTTTACAAAGCATGCTTTGATATCTAATTCCTGTAGAAGAGTTACAGTATCTTATGTACTTCTGTGGCCCTGTTACCACACAGTCACGCTAGAATGACAGACAGGTTATGCCACAGAGCATGACAGAGCTGCTGCATCTACATTTATTATAAGGTAGCGCAAATCAGATGTCAGAAAAATTCTGGCCATCTTTGCTGTAGGCTATTACAGTGTTTTTTTAGACAGGTTTGAACAGTTGTACAAAATCACTATAAAGGCATATGAAACACATGGCATACCACAGGTCAGTGTCTTTGCTCAAGAGTAGTTTATGTACAAGGATTACACTCTAATGGGCCTGGTGGGTAACTTCTAGCTCACAGATGAATAGCAACTTGTATCTCTAAGTAGCGAAGATACAGGGCAAGTTTAGACTCAAACACAGCCTCAAGCCTGTGCTTGAAGTGTAGTGTACCTCTGGCCACATATAATTCAGTATTTGCTACACTGACTCTTAAGTTTCCTGGGAGGGGAGATAATATTATTATGTAGGATAAGTGGCAAATAGTCTTTCATATCCAAGAAGTGTTTTTATGTTTCAAAAATGATCCTTCAACACTGTGGTAAACATCCTGAAGCTTTTCAACAGAAACCAGAGGCTGAGACAACTTTAGCCATGGTCTTCTAAGAATCAGTAGTGAGAGCATCCACCAGGGATATGAGAAAAAAAGAAGAGAAATCTTTGCTTTCTCAGCCATATTATTCCCATTTCTATCTCAAAACTCATGTACAGCCATGTACAAGACCCCTACTTTGAAATTTGTTTTTAAATGCTGGAGCAACTTGCATTTTGACCAGAAACCATATCCTTTTTTTCACACTGATACTTATATTCAAGGGGAATACTTAGTTTCTGATAGTCATTTTTTTCTGAGCATGCAGATATAACTGGGTATTTAAAGGCAGTTCCACTTGCAGTATCAGTTTACAGAACTGTTAGACAAGTCAGCTCACTCATAGTCAAGGGGCAGCAGACTTAATACAAGATTACTCTACTAGACACTTGCTGCTAACATATCATCCTAATTAATTTTCTTTACTTTAGCAATATATCTTTTTGTGTGTCCAGGAGCTGATTTTTCATGGGGTGGGGAGACAGGGTTTTGGAAGGACCATCAGGGTGAGACATATAGTTTCCTCTCAAGTATTTTAAGATCTTTTCCTACTAGGTGCATTACGTTGCCTCTGAAAGTTTGTGACTGTGTTGACTCTCAGTGATGCACTGAAGTTATCTGTGTCTAGTTACATTGATGCTGTGACAATAGTTCTAAATAGTAGGTTGAGTCATTTGTATTACACAGACTGCATCAAAAAGCATCAGATGTCAGCAGCACTGTCAACAGCTTTCTGCTGGTATCCTGCTTAGCTGTGCTAAAAACAGTTGCTAGAACTGTTTCTACATTGCACTGTACTTACTGTAATTCAGCAATAAAACAAAGTCTGTTATTATGTTTCACATCCAGCCTAAGCTGTAAATGACTTTGCAAAGCAGTGGGGAAACAGGCCCTCACTGGAGGAATGAAAGGCTTCAAAACCTATTATTCAGCTTTTAACACAGCCTTTCAGAAAATTTTCCTGTCTTTTCTCACTCTAAAAAAAGATAATAACCCTTCCTCAGAAAACACATACACATTGTATCTTACTCTGGAGTACTTGCTACATATCTCCTTCATCACCTACACTTTTCACTGAACAGTCTTTGGGACGAATTCTATCCTAGCTTATTGGCAAAACTGACATATAACTCCATAAAGCACATAGGAACTCTGCAGATTTCTTCACGGATGCTGGAATCTCACACTTCAGGTCTATCAAGCCTTCTGGTATTTTCCCCAGTTGTGTTTCTGAAATTGTGTTTGGTATAATTATTCTCATGTGTGTCCTCATTGTTACCTGCCTTGTTCTGCCTGGTGAGAGGTAGTGTCTTGCAGATGTTCATGCTGTCTGCCTGTGGAGCTGAAAAGAACAATGATCTACCTGCCATCCAGATTTTTTATAACTTTGTAACTAACTTCCTGAAATTAAGTAATTAAACACAGCAACATCACTGTTTTTTATGAGCTCATGCTTTCATATGTCCTTCCTGAAATGGTCTGTGATTGTCATGGAATCTCTACTCAGTCACTCATCCAAAGTCACTCAATGGCTCAATTATAAATATTGCTGCTAACATATAAAATATTTAAAGCATCTGCAAATGTGTAACTTTCTTAAGCTGTGTTTACACTTTGTACAAAAGCAGTAATCCTTGAAAGCATGAAGTAAGAAAACATTCTTCTAGTTCTGCTGCCATTCTGCACCTGCTTAACTCTTCACAGTTGAATGAATCTAGTGATTTCATTCAAGTCTATAAAACAGTATTACCAGATAAAGCTTTCAGTGGTGGACTGAGATGCTGAGTTTAAAGCCTAGACTAAAATATTCAGAAGAAAGAAGCAGACAGCTGGGAGGGCAACTCAGAGCACTCAAGTTAAACTGTAGTTATAACCTCCCTTTTACTGATAACTTTAAAGGGAACACCTAAGCTAGTTGCTTAAAAGGGGTCCATTCATGTCAACTTACATTTGAGAATTTAGATATGTTATATAAGACTCTGTGTCATCTGTATCAGTGCAGTTGGTTCTTGGCTCTGAAGAGAGGTAGTCCAAGTCTCCACCAGTTTCTGCCTCCAAGTGCTCCTTTTCAAATTACCACTACAAGTCCATGGAAGCACTAGAAACTCCACTGCAGAAAACAGGTGAAAGGAAGCAATTGACTTTTTTCAGCTTCATCATGTTTCTTTCTAACTGTAAACGTTTCTAAACTCTATGTAAAGCATCAGATTTCATGTGAGATGAAAGTAGCATAGAGGGACTAGAGGTTTTATGACTGCTGCTAGAAAATAATAATTTGCTCGCTCATTTGGAGTTTTAATAGCCCCATCACTTCATTCTTCCTTTTCATGTTAGCTCTTTTCCATGGTTAGAAAATGTCTGTATAAAAGGCAACAAATGCCTCTGAATGGGGATGCCCACACATGGAAACTCCAGATGAAACAATAACTTAAAAGCAAAGATTTTGTCTGTCACTCTAAAATGGATTTGAAGTTGGTGTCCCTAGAGACAGGCCAGTCTGGTGCTGACTAGATCTTATTTTACTCCTTACCTAGTTTAGCATGAAAGCCCTTGGGATAGTAATCAGTCTTCATCTTACACTTGAACAATTCATAGTTTAATGAGGCCCTGGGCTGTATGGTGATCAGACAGTCCCTGCAGACTGGAATCACCAAACTTACTTAATCTCCTTGGTTCTGCTTAGATGCTTTCCTTGAGGAGGAATCTATGTCAAAGCCTATGTGCCTTTTTTTGACTGTGAATCTCAAAAAAAGCTAAACACATACTACTTTTTCCTATATATAATGTCTTGTCACATTAAGAATTTCAAAGACATTTACAACCTAATTGAAATGCAGTCATCATTCCAGAAATTATTATTTTCTATTGCTAAGTTTATGATATTGCATAAAACGTGTGATGTATTGTCCACGCAGATATGAGTAAGGACATAGATACTGCTTGGGAGATATTACAGTCTATAAAAACAAAGACTGCCAAAGGAGTAAGAGCAGAAGAAGGAAGAAAAGTCACGGCAGTCCTGTGAGATTCATGCTGTCTGGAAAAGAGGAAATATCACCTCCATTTTTTTAAAAAGGTAGAAAAGGAAGACCAGGGGAACTATGAGCCAGTCAGTCTCACCTATGTGATCAGAAACATCATGGAGCAGATTCTCCTAGAAACTATACTGCAGGCACATGGAAAATAGGGAGGTGATTCATGACGGCCAACATGTCTTCACTAAGGGAAAATCATGTCTGACAAATTTAGTGGCCTTCTGTGTTGGGGTTACAGCATTGGTGGATAAGGGAAGAGCATCTGACATCATCTACCAGGACTTGTGCAAAGCATTTGACACTGTCCCACATGACATCCTTGTCTTTAAAATTGAGAGACAGATTTGACAAATGAACCACTCGGTGGATGCGGAATTGGCTGGATGGTTACACTCAGAGAGTTGCAATCAGTAGCTTAATGTCTGAGTGGAGACCAGTGACAAGTGGTGTTCCACAGCGGTCAGTGTTAGGTCCAATGCTGTTTAACACCTTTGTTGGCAACATGGACAGTGGGATTGAGTACACCTTCAGCAAGTCTGCAGACAACACCAAGCTGTGTGGTGCGGTTGACACACTGGAGGGAAGAGATGCCATCCAGCAGGACCTTGACAGGCTTTAGAGGTGGGCTCATGTGAATCTCATGAAGTTCAACCAGGCCAAGTGCAAGGTCCTGCATCTGGATTGGGGCAATCCCAAGCACAAATACAGGCTGGGTGATGAGTGGGTTGCATATAACCTTTCCTGTGCTATTTATTTCTACAGAGCAGTCAAAAAGTTATCTCCTATAGACAGTTCCCAGACATCATCTTTGTAAGGTGGGGGTAAAGATCCGTGCTGACTTCCCAAGGTAATGAAAGTGTTCTAGTGGTGCAGCAGAAGGGAAATAGGGCTGAATCTGTGCAAATGATCTCAGACTTTTCAACCTAGGCTCAGAAACAATTTTAATGAACTTCTTTGTCAAGGTAATTCATGGGCTCAGTTTGTGTATGACCAAAAAATCTAGAAAGGTTGTAGTAATGTTTAGAATTCCAATATTATTTTATTTTATGTAAAATAGGAAAGCCTTCTTTCTGGGTCATCTGAAGAAAATTCTTCATTGGATATATATACCAAGAAGTGATAACAAATCACTTCTTGGTTTTCGCGCATGAATAATTTGCACCTTGCTATGCAAAGCCTGGCAGCTAATTTGAAGTTGAGACCAGAATTAAACAAATAATCAATGTTTCTCATTTCCAGATTTGCTTTACAAAATGCACTGTGTAAGAAATCAAATAGTATACTGAAAGGTGAAGGAACAAATATCTGACATGGTAAGACTTAGCAATAATAATACTGCAACACAACAAGCAACATAACAAATAAAGTGATTGGGGTAATGTCTCCCTCTAAATTTATATGTTTCTTAAGGAAAAAAAGAATCGCAGTGTATCTTACCTTGACACTGGAAATGAAATGACTGCAGGATGGACAAGGTTGGGGCACTATAAGCTCAGAGTTATACCAGAGAGAAAATTAAGATTTTTTTTAGGTGAACAGGTAATTTTTCAGTCTGATTGATTCCCTGGTCATTGTGATTGCAGAGCACTGAAATACATATGCCATCAGAAGATCAAGAGTGGAAGGGGGCCACAAATAAGCAGCTGGAGTGAGAGCAGTGCAGGATTGCTTCTGATGTCTGATCTGGCTGAAAACATACATCAAGCTACATCTGAACTGTTGCCTGCTCTCACCTTGGACAAACTGTGAGAAAGACTATGACCTTTAGTTGTAAACACAGAAATCTGCCAAATTGTTTTTGCTTTTGGAATATCACAGTCTATGGACCAGAGTCAGGTTGACTATTACACTTAAAGCTTTCCACCAGGTGTTTCACATCCGTTTCCTAGATTATGCCTCACTCGGCACCTTGCTTAGACCTTCTAAATGGCTAAAGTATCAAAGGCATTACATTCCCTCTTCAGACAGGGTCAGGGAAACTCATGAAACAAGGATTGCCTGGGTCTGTCTCTATTTCCATTGTCAGCCCACAGCCCATTAAGTTTTCAGTAGTTTCAGAGATTCTTCTTTGCTGCTTGCAGAGAGAAAAGTGGTTATTCAGGTATGCAAGGGCAGTTTTAAGCTTAAAACTAAAACTTTTAAACTCTTTAATATCCAGTAGAGAATCAGGGTGAAACATGAAGGATGGATGTGGTGTGTTGAATGGCTTGGTGTTGCAGTACCATGTGGAGCCTTTTCAGAATTAATTCTGAATATATTCTGAATGTTAATGCTTAAAGTTGATGAGGATGGCACACAATTTGTTAACTATGTGCAGGAGGAAATAGTTATGTCTAGGTTTGTTTTGTGGATGTTGGTTTTGTTTTGTTTTACCACTGAACACTGAAGATTTTAAAAATACCCTGACTCTGAAAGGCTTTTGAACAAACTATCACTAATAATGTGGAAAGAAAAAAGTTCTCCTTATCTTTTTGAATCATTAGAAACCCAGGGGCCTATTCCATCATTCCTCTTTCCCAGTGTTGCTGATTTCAGCTCACTATTAGAAAAAATATGTATACCCTGCTGCTACCGAGCAATCTAATTTAGTTCATACAAATCTGATCTCAGTTAATTAAAAGATTTTATCTAAGATATTTCCTTACATATGTGTACAAGGCCTGTTAATTTTTATAATAAAACTAATTATGACTGATAACGTTGCATACTCGAAGACTTATAATAGGAAGGTAGATAGCCTTATACTCCAAACACTAAGGTTTTAAGTAGGTAGTCTTGGCTCTTGGATCTAATTTAGATTATGTAATGATTTTACTATTTGTACTTTAGCAAATGGCCTACTCTTGTTGATTCAAATTCATCCTACCTGAATTAGTTAGACACTAAAGATGTTAGAAAAATTTGCAACTGGCCCATGTAGTCAGAGGAGAGCCGCTAAGATGCAAAGTGCAGAATTACAAATATAAATATTTATTCATGCACATGAGGTGTCCCAGGCAAATTTAGGCACCCCAAATGTGGTTTTACACAGGGTTGTTATACCCTTCAGACGTTCAGGTGCAACACAATCTGACTAATCACTAACACAATGCCAATTACTAATCAAACTTTAATTATTAATAAAACTTTGCAAGGCAACTATACTTCTTCAGCATTTATGCTGCTTGTCTGTTGATCGAGACATCCCTGGAGTCAGTCTTTCTGTAGTTAATTATCTATGACACCAGCCAAAACTGGGATGGTTTCAAAGACCTGTTAGAAAATCAGAAATGGTGAGGCCAGAAGGACTAGGGAATTGATCATCTCTCTGTACTCAGCACTGGTGAGACCGCACAAATACTGTGGTCAGTTTTGGGCCCTACAGTACAAGAAAGACACACTGAGTTGCTGAAGTGTGTCCAAAGGACAATGAAGCTGGTAAAAGGTCTAGAGCACAAGCCTTATGAGAAGCAGCTGAAGGAACTGGAGTTGTTTAGCCTGGAGAAAAGGAGGCTCAAGAGACACCTTCTTGCTCTCTACAGTTACGTGAAAGGAGGTTGTAGTAAGGTGGATGTTGGTCTCTTTTCTCATGTCACAATCAATAGGAGAAGAGGAAGAGGCCTCAGATTTTGTTAGAGGATGTTTAGATTGGGTTTTAAGAAAAAATTCTTCACTAAAAGGGTTATCAAGCACGAGAACAGGCTGTCCAGAGAAGTGTTGGTATAACCATCCCTGGAAGCATTTAAAAGATGTGTAGATGTAGTGCTTAGGGATATGGTTTAATGGTGGACTTGGCTGTGCTAGGTTAACAGCTGGACTCAGTGATCTTAAAGTTCTTTTCCAACCTAAATGATTCTATGATTCTAGAGGGACTAGGATGCTGGTATTGTCTTGGTTGCCCAGGGGTATCCTTTATTCTTCATGTACAGCTCTAAGCTTCAAAGAGAGTCTTTATTTCCAGGGCTGGGCTGTCCTTTAGTTTGTTTTACTTAAGCATGAACACTATCAAAGTCTCCAGTAAAATTCCACTACCTCATTACATTACAGTTTATAATGTAAACTAATATATATTAGCAAAGTCAATACGCTTTCATAATATAAAGACTGATTGCTATAACAGGAAAGGGAATTTTCATAACAAAGACCCGCATATCTTGTGCACTCAGTGGAGGGAGAAAGGCTCTTCCAATAAGTATTCATAGCTCAGATTTTTCAAAGTGACCTGTGAAGGTGCCACTTCCTTTCTGTTGACAGCAGAGAATGACTGTGAGTGTATGTCTAATGACAGTATCTTCATATCAACTAGATACCCTTGGATATGTTTCTATTGCAGAATACTTGAGCTGGTTCTTAATGAGGTTATGGAACACAGAGGTAGCTTTACATGAGCAGCTGTGGAAATACTGTTGTGAATCTCAGTCCTGTGAGGTCCTGCTCCATCTTCTTTTGTTTTGTTTAGGAAGTGCTATATGCTATGTTCTGTGGATGCAATATCATAGAATCATTCTGGTTGGAAAAGACCCTTTGGATCATCAATTCCAACCGTTAACCCTGTTCTACAAAGTTCACCCCTAAACCATGTCCACCAACATCACATCTAAACAACCCTTAAACACATCCAGGGATAGTGACTCAACCACCTCCCTGGGCAGTGGAGTATCTGACTACTCTTTCTGTGAAAATTTTTTCCTTAATGTCCAATCTAAACCTACCCCATTGCAGCTTGAATCCATTCCCTCTTGTTCTATTGTTAATTACCTATGAGAAGAGACCAGCACCAACCTATCTACAATGTCCTTTCAGGCAGTTGTAGAAAGTGAAGATTAGCCTCCTCTTCCTCAAACTAAACAGTCCCAGCCCCTTCAATCGTTCTTCATAAGATTTATTCTCCAGGCCCTTCACCAGCTTCGCTGCCCTCCTCTGCACTCGCTCCTGCACCTCAATAGCCCTCTTGTATTGAGGTGCCCAAAACTGGACACAATACTCAAGGTGTGGCCTCACCAGCACCGAGTACAGGGGGACAATCACCTCCCTACTTCTGCTGTTCACACCATTTCTAATACAAGCCAGGAAGCCATTGGCCTTCTTGGCCACCTGGGTACACTGCTGGCCCATGTTCAGCCACTTGTCAATTAGAACCCCCAGGTCCTTTTCTACCAGCCAGCTTTCCAGCCACTCTTCCCCAAGCCTGTAGCATTTCATGGGGTTGTTGTGGACTAAGTGCAGGACCCGGCACTTGGCCTTGTTTTAGCTCATACCATTAATGTTGATGCATCAATACGATCTATCCAAGTCAAGATACACATATGTGTATCTTCTTCCATACACCTTTATATCCACACACATTTTTTCCCTCAGGAAAAATGAGATGTGACCAGCTGTATTTATTATACTCTAATAAGTCATAAATCTAATAAGTCATATTTATCACTATTATATTCCAGTAGTGCAGATTGTTATGGAATTATAAAATCTGATGAGACTAAATTATACAATGGGAATCTTCTGACATAATATAAAACACCCACGGTGTAAACAGAAATATTCATGTAAATTAATGATTTTGAGCTTGTTTCTCTAATCCAAGTGAAATGAAAACAGTCATATTAGTCATGTGAACTGGTTTAGATCTCTTCTTTTGCACTAGCTGCATTCTGCTCAAAAAGTTAATTTTCTCCACTGAATTGAGAGTGACTGGCTCAGGTGTACATATTTCCAGTATCGTTTACATTTAGTGAGACTCATGTCTTCCAAAATGCAGTGAAATGCTGAGATCCTTGGTTATTTCTTATTCAGCTTTTGACAGGTCAACTCCAACACACATACTCCACACAATATTACATGCTCCATACAGTGTGCTTGTCAGGTCTAATTTTAAACCTCATAGACTTTTACATCACTATCCTTACTCTACATAGTCTGCTTGCTGCTGGGAAAAGGTGATTGTCTCTTCTGATTGATTTCTCCATTGAGATTATCTCTCATTACAATTTGAAAACCAGTTATCTTTGAAATCTGAGAAGTTTGGACCATTTCTACCTCCAAAATCCATGCATAAATATTTTTGAAACAAGTATAACTTCATTGTGTCCCACCTGTTACTCAGCTTTTGCACTTCCTCATGCCTGATGATTCAGAGGACATTTGGAAAGCCCTGTAACATATTTAAACATCTGGGTAATGCAGCAGTTAGTGAACATTTTCCTTCCTGAACTACACAGATAAATGTCTTTTTATTCAAAGATGAGACTGATCAGTCTTCAAAGCTGGATTCTGGATGCATCTATACTGTGCATCAAGATGGACAAGCTGGAACATTTACATAATATTACACTGTGCTTGGCAGATATATCCAACCAGACTTGTAAAAAGAACAGCATAAATTAATCACCACACATAAGTTAATTACCCTGGTCTGCTAGCAATGTTAATTAACCAGGGCACAGAGACACACTTACTTGTTTATTTCTCTTCTGCTTCCAGAGCTAGCTTTCCTGGGATAGTTCATAAATTTATACACCTTTATCATTTGCCTAAAGGACATGTTCTCTGGTGTGTCCTGACTCATGAGTGTCACTTCCTAGGTAGCTGCTTTAATTTCAGTGTGTCGTGAATCCATTATAATTATGCAAATGTAGCTGTTCTTGCCTATAACAAAAACCATATTGTTCCTGATGTTATCTGAAACACTTACTGGGTAGTGGGGAATCACAGAATCATGGAATGTTAGGGGTTGGAACAGACCTCTAGAGATCATCAAGTCCAGCCCCCTGCCAAAGCAGGATCACCTGGGGCATGTCACTCAGGAATTTTTCTTAGAGAACCTCATCCAGGAATATATATCACCACACAACAGTTAGCCATTTTAGACATCATTATTAGTGATTCTGAAGCAACAAAAAATTCATAACAAAACTTGACTTGACTCAATTTACATTTTTTCTTTAACCAGACACAAACCAAAATGTGTTAGCAGTGTGGTAAGTTAATTTACATTACTAAATGTCGTATATATATGTAGGGACTAAGACACTGTTGTGCAAAGAACTATCTGATTATAATAAAGACAGTTTTTGTCTTAGGGGAGTCAGTACTTGAATAGACAAGATAGATAGAAATAGAGACTCATACAGCAAATCAAGGGCAGAGATATATTTTACTTCTCCCTCCAAATGTTCCCTGTGTTTTCTTATGTATTATTTGCAAGGCACTAAATTTATTTGTTGATTTTTAAACTCTGTGTGAATTCTGGGCTCAGGAGTAGCATGATAAACTCAGGAAATAAAATCTCCTCAACAGCTGCAGGAAGAAGTAAATTCAAACTCAACTTGTCAAATGCAAGCCTGCTGCTGGGCTCTCTGAGCTCTCGGGGACTGTATGTGGATTGTCTCCACATCACCCTGACTGCTGATTAAGCAAACTGCATGTGCTTGAGTCTATTCAGCCATTAAGACCCATAGAAACCTTGTCATGTGGAAAGCTGTAGAAAAGCAGGGAAGAGGAATAGAGACAAAAATCATATTTACTTCATTTTTTAGCAGCAGTTCAATTCTCTTCCAGAGCATGGAAAGAGCACGTGAGCTTCTCAATGGCTGACTCACCACGTACATTAGAAATGTTCCTGGACCTTCTTCCAGCCAACCATGGCAGCAAGACTGACCCTATTCTGTGTACAGTATTTTAGGAACAGGGAAAACAACATACTCCCTGGTGGTCAGAGTTTCATTCTCTTTGAAAGTAATGAATTTAGTAAGAAATGTGTGTTTATAAAGTTGAAGATATGACTCACAGCAAGGAAAATCCTAAATATCTGACCCTGTCGTATAATCTTCCATGGTTTAGTTTCATACAGCTGAAGACCAAGGGGAATTATTAAAGGAGGAACAAGGGGGCAACTGGTGTCAAAATTACAGTATTAAAAAAAAAAAAGAAGTGATTTTTAAATGTCAGGATAATCTCCAACTGCTAAAATGCCCAAATCATGCAGTGGAATAAGTGCTGTCACTTTAGGAAAAGGCTGATTTGCTGCCTGAACTATGCTTGTCACAAGCCATCAAATATCATCTACTTCCACAGAGAGGTCAGTCATGTAGTCTCAGATCCCTATCATGTGCCTCTCAAGAGAAAGAAAGATAAATCACAGTTCTACCAATGCTCACATCCTAAAAGAGTTTTGAGGAGAGTTACTTAAGTAATGCTAACAGATAAAGATTCAGATAAAGATTTTTCCATCGTCTGGATGGATGTAATCCCTTCTCCTTCTCCTCTCATTCCTGCTAATCTTACCAGAGAGAAAAAGGGAGGAATTCCTTCCCATTTCCAGATTATGTTCTGCCTGTGTATATAAGCAAGACACAACTAAGAAAAGTGTCCCTTGCATGTTCTGAGAGAGAGAGAACTCATTCTAGTTGTGGTCCTTCACCTTGCTGTGTCCAAAGCATGATGCTTTAGAGGTGGGGAAAGAAAGATACAGGGGAAAGAAAAAAAAAAAAAAAAAAATCTGGACAGTCATACTTTGGAAAGAAAATTTGTTGTTGTTCTTGTTCTTGTTTATTAAATACAAATAGATCAGTGTCCAGTTACTTGAAACCCTTCTAAATCCACCCCTTGATCAATCTCCTTAGTTCACTACAAGGTTGTCCAGATAAACCAACAGCACTTCTAATAAACCCATGTAGTGTAAAGAAAGGAGAACATGGAAATACTGGAGAAGGTATGTGTGTGAATTTTTATATATGTTAGAGATTTGCATATACTTATATGTAAAAGATTTATATATCAGAATCTAAATAAGTTTCATGTCCTATTATTACCCTCAGATTAAAGTGCAGTCTATTTTCAAAAGTTTATTCTTAGGTTTCGGGGCTCTAACTTTTACAGACAAAAGGATAGGAATGTTAAATTGCCTCCTTATTTTGCAAGCTTTTAAAAAGCAAACAGCCTAGCTTGTTAGTGGTCCTTGGTTGATCTTAATTAGACAAGATTTAATGCTGGGAGAAAAAGTCTGTCTCATAACAAAGCATAATGTCTTTTCTTCTATGCACCTGACTTCTTATTAACTGGCCCTTCCCTAACCTGGATGTCATCCACTAGCCCATAAATTGTCTTTCTCTTCTCCCTGACACACATAGCACATTTCACACTAATAAGAGTTCAAAAGTTCATTAATGCTCCAGTTCGTGGGGCCTTAGATACTATTAATAACAGAACCTTGTAGTACAATTTTATTCATGGATTTAACATGAATATATAGCTAATGCGCAGAAACTGCATGCACATGCAAGGAAAACTGCCTGAAGGTACTTTTTTTTTTTTTCTACTAAAAACTGAAAGTTCTAGCTTTCACTCAGTTCTGATTGCCTAAAGCCCATGTTCATGCTTTTTTACCCTGAGGGTGACTGGCTACAGGCTTAATGTATGAGCTTTGATTTTCACTACGGTTTTAACAGTGAGTTGCAAGTGTTAACAGAATGCTGAGGACTTTACATGGCTTTCTGCCCAATATGTGACCAAACCTGGAACAGAGCAGAATATTCACAGATCTAGAGCTGCATTAATTCATTCCAGGGCCAGAAGGGGCCACCAGACCCATACAAACAGTAGCTGGATTAAGGCATCTCTCTTCTGACAGATAGCCAGTTTCATTTGAAAGACTTCACGAGACACTGTGTCCTTCACAAATATAGAGACATTGCACAAGATGTTTCATTGCTTTAATTAACTTCACTAATAGGATATTATGTCTTAATTTGTAAAACTTCATTTTTCAGGTGCCAAATCTTGTTTTCCCTCTGCCAGCAAGGCTGAGAAAACAAAAACAAAACAAAACAAAACAAAAATGCAAAAACACACACAAAAAAAAACCAAACCCAAAACAAACCAAAAAAACAACAGCAGAGAAAAAACAACATACACAGAAAAAAAAAAAAAAACAACAAACAAAAAAAACCCAAACAAAACACCTCCTTCCATCATCCAGTTCTTTCTATGCACAATTCACCACAAAGAAGAGCTTATCTATCTTCATGTCCAATGTTGCTTTCCAATCTGTGGTTTTTACAGTATTTCTGCACTCTTCTTCACATGGACAATATAAGCGGACATGTTACTCTAAAGTATCCCTTAAGCGTGAATAGA